>CM035795.1:50585120-50592620 GCA_020466265.1 Siphamia tubifer
GGAGAAAGGGAAAGGAGTGGGAGGTGTCAGGAAGATGTCGAAGGAGGAAACAGCAGCGAGGGCGGAGGCCACAGGTGAGGCCACAGGAAGTGACGCACAAATGCAGTTTTGTCAAGAAATTCATGTTCAACGCTGTCCCCAAACCACAGGTGGGTAACCCCAGGTTCATCAAATCATGAATTGGTTCCAACCCATTCAGAGCTGAAGTCTCCGCCCCTTCTGGGAGGCTCATGGGGCCTGAGGTCAGAAAAGTCTTTTACTAAGGCCACATAAAACGTCATCATAAACAGGTGGTCTGTTTACAACACAAATATTTATTATTAACTGCCATCATATGTGAAGTTCAGAGCATTTGTCAAAACAGAATCAGAATTTAGTTTGACTCACTCCATTCTACGTTTTGACAAGCTAAGCACCCATGGACCAGAAGGGTGGGGCTTAGCCTCTCCATTTGGATGAACACAACACCTTATCCAGGTAAATGGGATAATTAGTGAAAACACCTGTGTTCAGTGAACAGGTTGGAACCAATACATGACGTTTGACTTTATGATCCTGGGACGACGCACCTCTGCACAAGACAATGTAGGACACATGTCCAAACTACTCCACAAAGGGACAGTGTGGCTGCAGGTTTTTGTTCTAACCAACAGTTCACAGTTTAACACATGGACTCTGCAGACAGAGGAGTGTATAGAGTCAAAGGTGGTGTTCTGCTGCTGTTGAAAGTAAAGCCTGCAGACACAACAGCACTTTGGAATAGTTTAGACATGTCTGCTCCAGCTGTTCACATGTGTCAGTCCATGTTGGTGGAACAACAAGTTCCGTCAGAACAGGACCGTCCCGGCCCATCTTCAAAAAGTTCTTAAATTCACCTCTTCAGAGAGCACTTCCTGTCCTACACTTTTATTTTTTTACTATTTTAATAGTTTTACCTCTGTTTGATCCATTATTGGACTTTATTTCATCATGTGCTTTGTATTCCCTGCTTTTAATTGAACAGCAGTTTTGTGTTTGATTCTTGTATTTAATTCTTCATTAAGCTTGATCACACCCCCACCCCCTTCTTTGGGGAAAAAAAAAGTATCTGCCAAATGCATGAATAAATAATAAAAGGGTCTTAATTTCTTTTTTATAGGAGAGCTGCAGCAAAGCACTGCTTTTAATCCAGAGTTAATTATGAGTGGATTTTTCTACCATAAATAGGTTAAGAGCATCACAAATACATCCACATTTTCCTTATTAGTGCAGTTAATGATAATAAAAACTTCTTGTTTTTCTGAATACTTAGGTGAAAAGAGAGTGGAAATTACCTGCAGGGAGAACACCTGGCTTCCTGCCTGAGAATCCTAATCAACAGTCCTAACCCTGAGGCCGTTCCCAAGCATCAGAACAGGGGTCTTCAACCCTGGTCTTCAGGAACCACTATCCTGCATGGATTAGATATAATGCTGCTCCAACACACCTGATTAATTAAAAGCAGTGGCTCGTTATCAGAGAGCTTGATAATGAGCTGATCATTTGAATCAGGTGTGTTGGGGCAGGGTTATATCTAAAACAGGGATGGGCAAACCATCCCTGCAGGGTTTTGTTCCAACCAAGCAGCAGCACACCAGACTTGATTCAATTAATCAACTGATCTGGGTTTTCAGAGTTGATTGGTCGAACTGTGAACTCTTGGTTGGTTCAAACTAAAACCTGCAGCCACACTGACCCTTTGTGGAATAGTTTGCCCATGCCTGATCTAAAACATGCAGGACAGTGGGTCCTAAAGACCCCCGCTTTTGCTTCCTGGGACCCTCAGTCCTCTTTAGGGACAAGACTTTCGTAGTTTTATTGAATATAAAAAAAAAACTTGTCCACTGCAAAGTACATTTAATATTTTTTTTCCCCCTCTAAAAATGCATCTGAAAAAAAGTGTTGCATTGTACCATCTCCAAAAGGTAATTTTTGAACAATAAAGTCACAGCTTGAACTGAAGCAGGGGTGTCAAACTCCAGTCCTAGAGGGTCGGTGTCCTACAAGTTTTATATGTTTCCCCTCTTTCACATGATTCAGTTTAACCCTTTAACTCCTGAGACTTCAGCAGTTCCACAGTAAAAAAAAAAAAAAAAAAAAAAAGAATAAAAAATAAGTGACAAAATTAACAAAAACTAATAAAAAAAATTTTTTAAATTATAAATAACAGAAAATGTGGCCAAAAAAAAATTTTTTTTTTTTTTTCTACTATGTTTTTACTGAGTTTTGTTCATGTAACAGGCGACAAAAAGAAACTAATTTAGAAAAAAACAAAATTAAAACCGTTGGAACCAAATGTCAACACTCGTTCTCTCCTTTTCTAGTCATTTTTTTCTGTTCATAATTTTGTAAATATTTATTAGTTTTTGTTCATTTTGTTGCTGATTTTGTTTCTAATCTCATTGCCTGAGCCAACTTTATCCTCACTAGGGTCACAGGGGTCACTGGGGTCTAATCCAGCTCCAGGAGGTGAAGGCGGGGTCAGAGGTCACCCTGTATGAGTCTCCAGTTCATCTGAGGACTGAACATATATCGACAAACAATCACTGTCACATTCACACCTATGGAAAAGTTAGACTAACCAGTTAAACTATTTAACTAGTTAACCCATGCACTGATAGCATGTGTTTGGATGGTGGGAGGAGCCAGAGTACCTGGAGAGGAGAACATGTAAACTCCACACAGAAACCGCTGCGCCACCGTGCTGACCGCTGCGCCACCGTGCTGACCGCTGCGCCACCGTGCTAACCGCTGCGCCACCGTGCTGACCGCTGCGCCACCGTGCTGACCGCTGCGCCACCGTGCTGACCGCTGCGCCACCGTGCTGACCGCTGCACCACCGTGCTGACCGCTGCACCACCGTGCTGACCGCTGCACCACCGTGCTGACCGCTGCACCACCGTGCTGACCGCTGTTCCATTTAGCTTCGCACGAAACAGCTCCATGAACTTCACCTCACTAACACCACAACGACCACTGTCTCAATTCTTCAACAGCATCTTCACAATTACGAAAATCCCAAAAAGACTGGTCATGTTGACAACTGAGAAGCACCATTGAGGTGTTTCGGCTTTATTCCATATTTTCCAAATTTTTTAAGTTTTACCACATTCCATAACATTCATGACTTGTAAAATTCTGTTTAAAACTGACAATGATACAGTTATCGTCATGTGGCCCAGATAATGTAAAGCTACTGCAGACAAACTTGTATCTGATATTTTGCAGTATGATTGCAATGATATTTTATGTCCATGTCCACAAAAGTGTTTGTTTGTGAACCAAGTCAACAAATTGTCCCATGGGGACAAATTAAGAAAAGTGAAGGAACTTCAATCTGAATGTCTCAGTTGCACTTATTTGACTCTTACGTCACTGAAATGCAACATACATCACAATTCTGCATCCCAGGAGGAAGCGGTGGGAAAACTTTTACTTTTATAAAT
This sequence comes from Siphamia tubifer, assembly GCA_020466265.1. Classification (NCBI taxonomy): domain Eukaryota; kingdom Metazoa; phylum Chordata; class Actinopteri; order Kurtiformes; family Apogonidae; genus Siphamia; species Siphamia tubifer. Next base: position 50,588,585 of record CM035795.1, read on the forward strand.
GAGTGTGTTGACACATATTTACATCTGGGCCTTTTGGGAATCAAACCAGTTATGCAAGGCAGAGTGTTTCATAAAAATGGCTGCTGTAACAAAATCGTGATTTATTAGCCTAGCAGTGCTATCTCTATGGACCTTTTTCACAACTTCTGCATTTCGCACCAGACATACGTAAGCGCAGCGTAGCTCTACTTCTGCACCAGTAAAAGTTAAATGCCACAGATGACAGCATGGACCAACAGTTATTGTAACATACCAGGATGTTGTTGTCATGTCCAGAAGCATCTTATATTTCCTTCCACTCCTTCCCTGTTAACGGTGAAGCTAGAGGAAAATGGGTCCAGGCTATTCAGTGTTATGAAGGGCCCAGTTTTATCATTAAAACAGGAGCACTTCCGTCTGCAGCAGACACTTCACATCAGAACACTACATCTGGGGATGACGGTTTGAAACCCTAGCATTTTTCCTTGGAATGATTCTATTCCTACAGGAAAAAGGAGCCAGTATATGAACGCTGTCAAAAACGGCAGCTGTTAACGTCGCTATGAGTTGAGATAAAACAAATGTCCATGGTTTTAAAGTTATGGTGAACACAAATAAGTAATGTTGTCCATAAAACTGTAGTTGTGACCTTTAACCTTTCCATGCCAGTACATCAGTGTCAGCAGTAAACAACAGTAGCATTGGAAGGAAAGAGTGTAAATAGTGATAGAAGAGTGAACAGTAGTTAGTGCAACAGCAGTAAGTCACAGTAAATGTATGAACACTGATCAAACCTGGAGTTTGGGACCATCCTCTTTTTTTATTTGTCATGGGTAACATCTAACCCTCACAAAAACCTGCCCGTCTACTACATTAGATATTATGACAAACAAACACTAACATAAACACACACTGCCAGAGACAAATGGGAACGGATTATGATAGCATTTGGCTAACGTTAGCATTATGCTAACGAGACGTTGACTTGAACCATAGACAGAACAAATATAAAATAGTCAAATAGTCCATGTCCTCTATACTATCCATACATAACCATAGAACCCTAGTCCTAGGTAGAAGTGGACAGACTAATGACTGGTGGACAGACTTATCACTTCAGTAGCATTAGCCCCAGGGCTCTGTCTACTTGCAATTATAATTTTTTCTCGCTGAAAAAAATCGTAGCCTTCATCAAGTTTCTTTTTCGTTAGTGAATTTTCCTCCACGATTCTCCCAATATCTGCAAATGTTAAAAGTGTCAAATTTCTTCAGGAAATTGAAAAGATTCTTTCAATATTAGCGTCTTTCTACCGTCTGGACGTTTAACAGGAAGTTCGGTAACGCTCCTGTGACGTATTTACACTAATTGTGAAAAAGGTCCATTCATTCCATGTATGGGTCTAGTGGTGCTTCATAGTCAGAGGAGGCGGGGCTAAAAGGTTGTCTTTCAAATCCTCTGTATCCAATAGGACGGTACTACAACCAGTTTCAGTTAGACTTAGGGTTAGGGTCGGGAAGTTGACGGAGGAGTCCGGAGAAAGTTAGGAATGACTAAACAAAATGGTGGATTATGGAGCTGAACGACTGTTGTCGCTTCTGTAAAAAGAATTTAAAGATTGTTGACGTTTTCTCACATTCTTCACTCATCTGTGATAAAAGGAAATCTACACCTGTTGTTGTTCTTCTTCTATGGTTGTTTACACTTCTTTGTCTCCAATTCGTTGCAGCTTCACTTTGTTAGGCCCGCCCTCTGACTCTACTTTACCGTGATTGGTCGACCAGTTTCAGGGAAATCTAGACAAAAGTTGAATGGAGCGTAACTAGACTACTACTGTAGCACATTACATGTGCTGCCGCAAGGAGTCTGGTGCAGCTAGGCTCATGATTTTTTCTTGGGATGATTCCACATTCAACACTTGTGGACACGATGGGTTACACACAAAACCTAGAATAAAATGACAGATTCTTGAAATACGTGTACATCTGGAATAGTCAAACCACTAGGATTGTTAAATTTAACATAATGTCTTTATTTATAGTGGTATATAAAGTGATTTACAACCATGTAAAATGCAGATCAAATACACTCACACACAGATAGCATTTCCTGTCCCAATTTTGGACTCAATATTTTATCACAATCTCAAATGTTTGGATGCTCAAAGAATTATATATATATAATATATATATATATATATATATATATATATATATGTATGTGTGTGTGTGTCTGTTTTGCAGTCATTTGAGATCATCTTTTGGAAATATATTGATTTTTTTCTTTTATTGCGGGGTCTTAAAAGCTGACAAAGTGACAAGTAAATACCAAAATAAAATTGATTTCATATAAGTGCCCATATGTAAAACAGAACAGAGTATGGATAGTGTGGATCCAGGAGTGATGACAAAAAAATTATAAAAACAAGAAAAGAGCTGAGAGCGCAAACCTCCGCCAAGGCGGGATTATGTTTGAGCCTGTCTGCCTGCCTGCCTGCCTGCCTGTCTGCCTGCCTGCCTGCCTGCCTGCCTGTCTGCCTGCCTGCCTGTCTGCCTGCCTGCCTGCCTGCCTGTCTGCCTGCCTGCCTGTCTGCCTGCCTGCAGGATGGTGCAAAAATTTCTGAACAGATTTTGATAAATTTTCCGGTGTGTTGTTAGTGTGACAAGGAACAAATGACTACATTTTGGTGGTGATCTGGAAGAGATCGTGGATCACTTTGAAATGTTACATTGCTGTAAATGGAGAATACATTTCAAAGTGATCCAGGATCCAGAATCTCTTCCGGATCACCACCAGAATGTAATTATTTGTTCCTTGTGACACTAACAACACACCTGAACATTGTATCAGGACATTTTGGTTTATCCTGCTGGCAGACAGACAGGCAGGCAGACAGACAGACACAAATTTAACACCTCCTCGCTGGAGGTAATAATAACATTTTAAATGATATAACATGGTGTTTACTGTTATGTGCATACAGAGTAAATGACACTGTTGGGAGTCCTGTTGTGGATTAGGGGTGTAAAGACCCCATGGTGACACCAGGTCACATGCACACATGTCCTGCCTCCCCTTCAAAAAGCTTACGCTCATTCCCAGGACTGTTTGTGCGCAGTGGTCAGACTGACCTACAATGTATTGAGGACTTGTTTTCCCCTCTTTTATTTTTTTCCTGCACACACACAATAGGGTCTTTGACAGTCTGTGACCACCTCATCAACATAGGCTGCTCAATCAAGCGTGACTGACCCTCCTTGAGAGAAAGGCCAGTCAAGTTGAGACAAAAAAAGGTCCATCTGTGCACAGAGACACTAGCCGCTTCCACACACTGGACTACCATAACATCAACCATGTGCTCCTGTGTCTCACTGCAGTAACCATGATGTCGACATGATTTGAAGACTTCCACACAAGAGACAGCAACAATAAATAAAGAAAGAAATACTTTTGTTTCCCAAATGTCATGTAATTACCCATTCAGAAATTGGTATGGACATTTTAGAAGCATCCAATTATTGGAATGGACACGTCCATGTCTCACTGTGTCATCTCTACAGGACACGGCAGCGGAAAAGTGTCTTCAATGCTCATCACGTGTGGGGAAAAAATAAATAAATAAAAATCACAGTTTTATACATTGCAATCAGCTGATTATAGTGCTAACAATACGTTTCTTCAACTTATGTAACCCTTTAAATACACTGCAACACAGATTATGTAAGACTTCCCTATTTGTTCTTATGGGCTATAGTACATGAGGACGTCATCAGGCTGAGAGGAGACACGGAACCTGCTGTACCAGCCCAAAAAACCCACCATCTACGACATATTTAACCACTAAACACATATTCCGAACACTATATATATTAAACCCCAATGCGTGAGTGAAATATATCGAGCATAAACACATTTAAAACTGAAATCCTGCACATATTATTACTCATAACGACAAATTATTTTTAAAGCACAGTTTGTAGCAAAAAATTTGCGTACTTTCCATGATCTCGTGCAGGAAGTGTGTGTAACAGTATCTGCACATTGCGCGTCAGTGTGTGA
>CM035795.1:50597620-50635120 GCA_020466265.1 Siphamia tubifer
CAGATTATTTATGTTTCTACTGGTGCCTGTTTAACTTTATGAGTTCAAATAATTCATGTTTTAACTAGAATTTCCAGACACTTTGCAAGGAATAATATATTTGCCCACGCGTGACTACCAGAAAAATATTTTCAGACGACAACGTGCTGCAACGACAACAACAACAACGTGCTGTTCACGTGTGAACTTTTTATTATCTATTGTTTATTCCTGCTACGACTCTAACAGATTGGATAAAATAGCCGTTACAACGTAGACAATATTTACTTTAAAAGTGGCCGAACTACCTGCGGAGTGATACGGTACCGTCAATCTGAAGTGACAAAACTCGTTGCTATTGGCAGCGGGCGTTAACGGCACTTTGAATGTCCATTTAAAGTGAATGTCCATTTAAAGTGAATGTCCATTTAAAGTGAATGTCCATTTAAAGTGAATGTCCATTTAAAGTGAATGTCCATTTAAAGTGAATGTCCATTCAAAGTGAATGTCCATTTAAAGTGAACGTCCATTCAAAGTAAATGTCCATTTAAAGTGAATGTCCATTTAAAGTGAATGTCCATTCAAAGTGAATGTCCATTTAAAGTGAACGTCCATTCAAAGTAAATGTCCATTTAAAGTGAATGTCCATTTAAAGTGAATGTCCATTCAAAGTGAATGTCCATTTAAAGTGAATGTCCATTCAAAGTGAATGTCCATTTAAAGTGAATGTCCATTTAAAGTGAATGTCCATTTAACGTGAATGTCCATTTAAAGTGAATGTCCATTTAAAGTGAATGTCCATTTAAAGTGAATGTCCATTTAAAGTGAATGTCCATTTAAAGTGAATGTCCATTTAAAGTGAATGTCCATTTAAAGTGAATGTCCATTTAAAGTGAATGTCCATTCAAAGTGAATGGGAGCTGTTGGAACGTTCTAGAGGGACGTAGAATAATGAAGCGTAATTATATGGTGAAGGAATGTACAATATTCTTGTACCATCTGCCTGCTCTTCTGAAAGTCTATAAGTTTCCTTCAGAGAGGATGTAATTCATGCACTGCTATTACATACTTTAATTCCTGCTGTTTATAAAGAATAAAGACATTGATCATGTTCAAGTTTCTAGAGAAAAAAAGGAATGGTTCTACTGAAAAACAAATCTAAATCTTACCAAGTATACTTTTCTTATTTCTAGTCCAAATATGTCATCAAATTTAAAATATGACATAATCACTTAAAGAGCAAGTTTTATTTAATTAAATTTTTTTTGTTGGGGGGGCTTGAATTAAGATAAATAATTTTGAAGCAAAAATAAGTAAATAATATAATGGATTAGATTTCTATGGATTAGATTTCTATAACGCTTTTCAAGGCACCCAAAGCGCTTTACATTATTGATCCATTATTCATTCACTCTCACATGCTCCCTCTGGTGGTGGTAAACTACATATGTAGTCACAGTTGCCCTGGGGCAGACTGACAGAAGCGTGGCAGCCATTTAGCGCCTACGGCCCCTCTGACCACCACCCAACATTCATACTCATTCATACACCAGTGTGAGTGACACTGGAGGCAAGGAGGGTAAAGTGTCTTTGCCCAAGGACACAACGGACTGACTAGGACAGAGCGGGAATCGAACTGCCAACCCTTCGGTCAATGGACGACCCACTCTCCCAACTGAGCCATGGCCGTCCCATAATATATTATGGGACGGCCATATTATTATATATATTATTATTATATTATATTATATAATATAACATAACATAACATAACATAACATAACATAATATAATATAACATAATATAATATAATATAATATAATATAACATAATATAATATAATATAATATAATATAACATAACATAACATAATATAATATAATATAATATAATATAATATAATATAATATAATATAATATAATATAATATAATATAATATAATATAATATAATATAATATAACATAACATAACATAACATAATATAATATAATATAACATAACATAACATAATATAATATAATATAATATAATATAATATAATATAATATAATATAACACAACATAACATAATATAATATAATATAATATAACATAACATAATATAATATAATATAATATAATATAATATAATATAATATAATATAATATAATATAATATAATATAATATAATATAATATAATATAATATAATATAACATAATATAATATAATATAATATAACATAACATAATATAATATAATATAATATAATATAATATAATATAATATAATATAATATAATATAATATAATATAACATAACATAACATAATATAATATAATATAATATAATATAATATAATATAATATAATATAATATAATATAATATAATATAATATAATATAACATAACATAATATAATATAATATAATATAATATAATATAATATAATATAATATAATATAATATAATATAATATAATATAACATAACATAACATAACATAATATAATATAATATAATATAATATAATATAATATAATATAACATAACATAATATAATATAATATAATATAATATAATATAATATAATATAATATAATATAATATAACATAACATAACATAACATAATATAATATAATATAATATAACATAACATAATATAATATAATATAATATAATATAATATAACATAACATAATATAATATAACATAACATAATATAATATAATATAATATAATATAACATAACATAATATAATATAATATAATATAATATAACATAACATAATATAATATAATATAATATAATATAATATAATATAATATAATATAATATAATATAATATAATATAATATAATATAATATAATATAATATAATATAATATAACATAACATAACATAATATAATATAATATAATATAATATAACATAACATAATATAATATAATATAATATAATATAACATAACATAATATAATATAATATAATATAATATAATATAATATAATATAATATAATATAATATAATATAATATAATATAATATAACATAACATAATATAATATAATATAATATAATATAATATAATATAATATAATATAACATAACATAACATAATATAATATAATATAATATAATATAACATAACATAATATAATATAATATAATATAATATAACATAACATAATATAATATAATATAATATAATATAATATAATATAATATAATATAATATAATATAATATAATATAATATAATATAATATAATATAATATAATATAACATAACATAACATAATATAATATAATATAATATAATATAACATAACATAATATAATATAATATAATATAATATAACATAACATAATATAATATAATATAATATAATATAATATAATATAATATAATATAATATAATATAATATAATATAATATAATATAATATAACATAACATAATATAATATAATATAATATAATATAATATAATATAATATAATATAACATAACATAACATAATATAATATAATATAATATAACATAACATAACATAATATAATATAATATAATATAATATAATATAATATAATATAATATAATATAATATAATATAATATAATATAATATAATATAACATAATATAATATAATATAATATAACATAACATAATATAATATAATATAATATAATATAATATAATATAATATAATATAATATAATATAATATAATATAATATAATATAATATAACATAACATAATATAATATAATATAATATAATATAATATAACATAATATAACATAACATAATATAATATAATATAATATAATATAATATAATATAATATAACATAACATAACATAATATAATATAATATAATATAACATAACATAACATAATATAATATAATATAATATAATATAATATAATATAATATAACATAACATAACATAATATAATATAATATAATATAATATAATATAACATAACATAACATAACATAATATAATATAATATAATATAACATAACATAATATAATATAATATAATATAATATAATATAACATAACATAATATAATATAACATAACATAACATAACATAATATAATATAATATAATATAATATAATATAATATAATATAATATAATATAATATAATATAATATAACATAACATAACATAACATAATATAATATAATATAATATAATATAACATAACATAATATAATATAATATAATATAATATAACATAACATAATATAATATAATATAATATAATATAATATAATATAATATAATATAATATAATATAATATAATATAATATAATATAACATAACATAACATAATATAATATAATATAATATAATATAACATAACATAATATAATATAATATAATATAATATAATATAACATAACATAACATAATATAATATAATATAATATAATATAATATAATATAATATAATATAATATAATATAATATAATATAATATAACATAATATAATATAATATAATATAACATAACATAATATAATATAATATAATATAATATAATATAATATAATATAATATAATATAATATAATATAATATAATATAACATAATATAACATAACATAATATAATATAATATAATATAATATAATATAATATAATATAACATAACATAACATAATATAATATAATATAATATAACATAATATAATATAATATAATATAATATAATATAATATAACATAACATAACATAATATAATATAATATAACATAACATAATATAATATAATATAATATAATATAATATAATATAACATAACATAACATAATATAATATAATATAACATAACATAATATAATATAATATAATATAATATAATATAATATAATATAATATAACATAACATAATATAATATAATATAATATAATATAATATAATATAACATAACATAATATAATATAACATAACATAATATAATATAATATAATATAATATAATATAATATAACATAACATAATATAATATAATATAATATAATATAATATAATATAACATAACATAACATAATATAATATAATATAATATAATATAATATAATATAACATAACATAATATAATATAATATAATATAATATAATATAATATAACATAACATAATATAATATAATATAATATAATATAATATAATATAACATAACATAACATAATATAATATAATATAATATAATATAATATAATATAACATAACATAATATAATATAATATAATATAATATAATATAATATAACATAACATAATATAATATAACATAACATAATATAATATAATATAATATAATATAATATAATATAATATAATATAATATAATATAATATAATATAATATAATATAATATAATATAATATAATATAATATAATATAATGTTAATAAAAGGAACAAGTGAAAATTAAGAAAAATATTATCAATATTACCAAAATCTTACCAAATGCAGTTATTTCATTTGTAGTCTAATATCTCATCACATTTAACTCTTTGTTGGTCACACTACATAAATCACAATAAAAAAAAAAAATTTTTTTTTTAGCCTTTTCCACCTCACAGGGACTATTATAATATAACACGTTTTTTTACTGACCCTAAATGTAACTAAAGTATTAAAACTCAAACATTACTCATTATTACATGAAAACCAAAGTATTTGTGAAACATGATGAGGATTATTTATATAAAATAGACTCTGGAACAGTTAATAACATTAAAAAAAAAATCAAACTTACCTGTAATTTAGTTTCCAAAAGAACAGATGATATCAGAGGTGTTCCTCTGTGGTATATATATATATATATATATATATATATATATATATATATATATATATATATATATATATATATATATATATACACTAGTATGAGCTGAACATATCACTGACAGTGCCACCCAGTGGTGTTTTTGTGCATTACATGCTTCTTCTTCCAAAAGGGGGAAACTGGCCAAGACGTTTAGAGTTAAAGGACTTAAATTTAAATTAAATATCAGGAGTATATGATACACATGATTAAATCAGTCTTAATGCACTTGAGTTTGATCTAATTTATTTATCTATTTATCTACTTAATCATTTTATTTGGAACCTTTTTATTGGAAATGGGTTTTTAATTTCCAATTCTATCTAATGTCCCTTGTGTTATATTTTATTTTGTGTGAACATGTCATTGTTGTTTATGTCTCTACCTATGGGTACCAATAAAGTTAAATGAACTGAACTGAGGTTCAAAGTTACATGTACAACAAAGGGTTAAAATAAGACATCACTGAAAGAGTAACTTTTCAGTGAGATATAAGAACTTATTTTTCGACAATAGATGTAGAAAATATTACTTCAAGAAAGATCATTTTCACTTGTTCCATTGGTACATTATTTTTCTTTGCTTCATTCAATGTTTTAATGTTTAATTCAGGCAAAAAAATAATAATCAGCCAATAGAACAAGTGAAAATGATCCTGGTCAGATTTCTTGAAATAAGGTTTTAAAAATGTATTGTCTATAATAAATCCGTTGTTATTATATATGTGACTGAAAGGTTCCTTTAAAGGTGAGTCTGTTTTATTTGAAAGGTGATGACATATTTGGTCTAACACTGAGGATAATAATCTGGGTAACATATTGATCTTTGCAGTTGATTTTGACTGTTAATGTTATTATCATGTAATAAGTACGTGCATTACTGGGAGCTGCATGTATTTTGTGTGGTTTCTCCTTTTTTAGAGTGAACACAGTGTGATTCACTCTGAGTCACAATGACAGATTCTCATGAGTGGGAGTTTTTAGCAGAAATCCTCTTTAAAAGTTAGAGTTCTTACTGTGCAGCAGAATAGTGCTTTTAACACCAGCCCATATTCAGCCTTTAAGCTACTGTAGTGTACTCTATGTTGTTCAGGGCCGTGTCTAGCTTTGTGGGGGCCTTAAGGGAGATGCTGTTTGGGGACCCCTAGACATGAGCAGTTAATCATCTAGTACCCGTAACTCATATGTAACCCGTAGTATCTAGTACCCGTAACTCATATGTAACCCGTAGTATCTAGTACCCGTAACTCATACGGTGCAATAATGCTGTGCAATTACTGAGTACTGTTTTTTTTCTGTACTCTCACTTTTTATCTTTACTTTATTCTGTTTTTATTTTATTTATTTCTTGTACAAGCTGCTGGAAATCTAATTTCCCCAAGGGTACCATCCCAAAGGGATCAATAAAGTCTGTCGAAGTCTAAGGTACACTTTGTACTTCATATTAAAACACATCTTATGACCTTGGCGGAGGTTTGCATTCCCAGAGTGCTTTTCTTGTTGTTGTTGTTGTTGTTTTCCAAACACACATAAACATGTATATATGTAGCACTTGTTGGCATTTATTTTGACACAAAATGCAGTTTTGTTGAATAAAATAGCACAGACCCCCCCCCCAACATAGTAGGATCCCAATAAACTACCATGAAAAAAAAACGAAAAACAAAAATAAACAAAAACATTTCAATGGGAGAAACAAAAACAATTTAACTTTCTGAAAAAAATAATAAAAAAACACTGCGAAAAGTGCAACAAAAGTACTGGACGAAAGTAAAAGCATCTGATTGTTTGTATTTTACATCATAAATGTCTTTAATCAACATCAAGATAGAAAATTAAGTTGATATTAATGATGACATAAAAATGTTTAGGGATATTTATATCGACAAATATTATGTTAACAAATACCAACAACAATCAACTTTGGCCTGATAATAAATAACAATGGTTTAATATCACAACAAACACACAAGTGTCACACACTGAAGAGCTGCAGGTTAGAATCACACACATAATATTCCACATATAATCACATAACGTTACTGTTGTAAACCTGCTGTCGCTGCAGGAGCAAAAAAAACAACAACATCTTTGTTTTCTGGGAAACAAACAGTCTAGTACAGGGGTGTCAAACTACGGTCCACGAGGGCCGGTGTCCTGCATGTTTTAGATGTTCCCCTCTTCCATTACATCATTATCAGTCTGATGAGGAACTGATTATTAACTCTTTAAATGTCAGTGATGATGTGTTATGAATGGATGATTTAGTTTAAATATTCAGAAAAATTCAACCATTTTCCTTTTAGTTTTGTGCATGGACAAGGTGCCAAAAAGTTAGTCTTTTATTTTATTTAAACATTTTTTTAAAAGTCAAAATTAAAATAGCTGGGACCAAATTTCAATAGTAGTTTTCATCTTTTCCAAATTTTCCACATTATTTGTCATTTTGTAAATATTTATTAGTTTTTTGTTGCTCATTTTGTTTATTTTTCTACATTTATTTTTTTTTTAATTTAATATTTTTCTTTGATTTGTGTCTTTACTTTGTTCATGTTACCAATTATTTAGTTAGTTCTCAGGAGTTAAAGGGTTAAAACTAAATCACATGGAAGAGGGAAATATCTAAAACATGCAGGACACCGGCCCTCCAGGACTGGAGTTTAAACAAATCCTGAATCAACAGGATTTTTAAAGTTTTGTTTTTCGTGGCAAACTTGTCCGAAGCTGAACCGATGTGGACGCTGCGCTGTTTGATGCTTCAATTGTTAGCGTTAGAAAATAAAGTCAGTACAAATATAGAGTAAATACTATCTGATAAGGAGAAGTAAACAGTCCATTCCAGTCAGAAGTCAGAGAGGTAACAGTCTCATGTCAGGCCACGGCCCATACATACCATCTACTGACGAGGAAAACAAACAAACATCACTTTTATTTACACACAATAGACTCAGATCAGTTTGGTATCATTAGTTTTTTTATTTGTGTCTCATCTACTACAGTTAGAGTCGTTCATATAATGTCAGTTATGCACCAATGGAACTGCAATAATAAGTGTTTTTGTTTTTTTACATTAGTGCTCATGTGCTTCTGAACCTGATCAATATAAAACCATCTGTTCTGTTTATGGACACGTTTCTATTTTTGAAGGCTACGATAAGCATGTTTAAGCTCATTTTTATATATATATATTTTTCCTCATTTCTATTTAAAATATTTCCTCACATTTAAAATAAAACATAATCACCTAAAGAAGAACTTTTCTGTCAAATATAAAGAACTTATTTTTAAGACAATACATCTTACAAATCTTCCAGTAATTTTATTTCTTCTATTATCACATTTGATTTCTTTATTTTTTTGCTTAATTCAAGATTTTTTTCTTATGTCTCAGTTAATTGTTCCTCATTTGTTGTTTGAGTCGTATTTTAAGTGTAGTCAAATATTATGACTAAAAATGAGGGAAAAAAAGACACTTGGTGAGATTTAGATTTAGTTAAAAGTGCAAATTAATTAATAAAAATGTCACTTCTTTTCTCACATAAAGAAACTTATTTTATAAATGACATTATTCTTGTTTAGATCAAATTCAAATGAACCATCTGTGCAGAGCTGTAAATTAAAAATAAACCTTCAGAAATAGTTTTTTTTTTTTCATCCATGACACATTTTTAGTTAAAGGATGAAAACATTCAGGGTTAGAACTTCTACGCAGTAATAGTTTATTAAAGTTGTTATGGTTCATCCAAACTTTTTCAATTTAAAAACTCACTGTTTTATTTATTTTAAAAGTTATTGTTACACTTCATTATGTTGTTAAATTAACTTCAAGGTCTTCGTGAGAACATGTAGCTCCACAAACCATGTATCATTCATTCATTCGTTTTTCAAAATAAGACAAAAAAAAAGTTGTTTCTTCATTATTTGTTTCAAAAACCAAAATGAAAAAAAAAAACAAACAGATGATGATGCTTTTTTCCAGTTTTTCTTTTTGTGTTTAAATAAATAAATAAATGGACGTTTTTTGAACTGAAACTAATTGAACCAGGAATGACCTTTGACCCACGGTGACACAGATGTAAACCTACGTCACCCTAAGACCTGCAGATATGACCACGGAGAACACATTCCAGGTTTGTTCTTTTTTTCTTTAAAACAAAGTGATAAACTGGATGTACATTTTTTATTTATTTTTTTTTTTATCTGAATTTACTTCAGGTTAAAATGGGATAAAACGAAAAACGGCCGTTATCCGTTTTTTTTTTCCTATTTGAACAGAAAAAGAAAAACTGAAAAAAAAAACACATTATAATTTTTTTTTAAATTTTGGAAACAAATAATGAAGAAATTAGTCATTTCATTGTCTTATTTTGAAAAAACAAAGGTTCTCCACACACTGGAAAAAATGCACCTCTAAAAACATGTAAAATAAAAATAAAAATAATAATAATAAAGTATATTTTTGTAGCTTGAATTGAGGAAAAAAAATCTGAAAAATACTTTTGTTAAGATAAGATTCTAAGATGTATAAAGTAAAAACTTAGTTGTTATATGGCACTGAAAACGTACTCTTTACACTGTAAAAGTTAAAATATTTCATTACTCTTAAAATAAGACATAATCTTTACACGGAGATAAAAGAAGTGATTTATAGACAATAGATTTGGAAAAAAGATCATTTTCATTTGTTCCTCTGGCAGATGATTTTTTTGGTGCTTGAATTAAGACAAAATAATCTGTCAATGGAAAAGGTGAAAATGATCTTTGTCATGACCTCTGCCCCAGTGACCTCTGCCCCAGTGACCTTTGCCCCAGTGACCTTTGCCCCAGTGACCTCTGCCCCAGTGACCTTTGCCCCAGTGACCTTTGCCCCAGTACTCTCCACACTCACCTGGTCCAGCACTGTGCAGCTGTAAACCCTTCCTCATCTGTGGATATAAAAGCAGTGAGGCTGCAGTTGCCCGTGTGGGACCATTCATCAATGTCGCCTCCATAACCCACACCTTCATCATCACCCACACCTTCATCGTCACCCACACCTTCATCGTCACCCACACCTTCACCGTCACCCACACCTTCATCGTCACCCACACCTTCATCGTCACCCACACCTTCATCGTCACCCACACCTTCATCGTCACCCACACCTTCATCGTCACCCACACCTTCATCGTCACCCACACCTTCATCGTCACCCACACCTTCATCGTCACCCACACCTTCACCATCACCCACACCTTCATCGTCACCCACACCTTCATCGTCACCCACACCTTCATCGTCACCCACACCTTCATCGTCACCCACACCTTCATCGTCACCCACACCTTCACCGTCACCCACACCTTCACCGTCACCCACACCTTCATCGTCACCCACACCTTCATCGTCACCCACACCTTCATCGTCACCCACACCTTCATCGTCACCCACACCTTCATCGTCACCCACACCTTCATCGTCACCCACACCTTCATCGTCACCCACACCTTCATCGTCACCCACACCTTCACCGTCACCCACACCTTCATCGTCACCCACACCTTCATCGTCACCCACACCTTCACCGTCACCCACACCTTCATCGTCACCCACACCTTCATCGTCACCCACACCTTCATCGTCACCCACACCTTCATCGTCACCCACACCTTCATCGTCACCCACACCTTCACCGTCACCCACACCTTCATCGTCACCCACACCTTCATCGTCACCCACACCTTCACCGTCACCCACACCTTCACCGTCACCCACACCTTCATCGTCACCCACACCTTCATCGTCACCCACACCTTCATCGTCACCCACACCTTCATCGTCACCCACACCTTCATCGTCACCCACACCTTCACCGTCACCCACACCTTCATCGTCACCCACACCTTCATCGTCACCCACACCTTCACCGTCACCCACACCTTCATCGTCACCCACACCTTCATCGTCACCCACACCTTCATCGTCACCCACACCTTCACCGTCACCCACACCTTCATCATCACCCACACCTTCATCGTCACCCACACCTTCATCGTCACCCACACCTTCATCGTCACCCACACCTTCATCGTCACCCACACCTTCATCGTCACCCACACCTTCATCGTCACCCACACCTTCATCGTCACCACAGACTCTGGTCGTTTGTCCCCAGGTTTTGTCTGTCTTGTCTTTATGTTGTGTTTTTGTTATTTCCCTTCAGCACTGTGCATCAGAGTCGTCATTCACCTCACCCTGATCCTGACAGAAATGGTCCCGCACTGGCAACTGCAGCCTCACTGCTTATATATCCACAGATGACGAACGGCTTACAGCTGCACAGTGCTGGACCAGGTGAGTGTGGAGAGTACTGGGGCAAAGGTCACTGGAGCAGAGGTCACTGGAGCAAAGGTCACTGGAGCAAAGGTCGCTGGAGCAGAGGTCACTGGAGCAAAGGTCACTGGAGCAGAGGTCACTGGAGCAGAGGTCACTGGAGCAAAGGTCACTGGAGCAAAGGTCACTGGAGCAGAGGTCACTGGAGCAAAGGTCACTGGAGCAAAGGTCGCTGGAGCAGAGGTCACTGGAGCAAAGGTCACTGGAGCAGAGGTCACTGGAGCAGAGGTCACTGGAGCAAAGGTCACTGGAGCAAAGGTCACTGGAGCAGAGGTCACTGGAGCAAAGGTCACTGGAGCAAAGGTCGCTGGAGCAGAGGTCACTGGAGCAAAGGTCACTGGAGCAGAGGTCACTGGAGCAGAGGTCACTGGAGCAAAGGTCACTGGAGCAAAGGTCACTGGAGCAGAGGTCATGACAGTCTTGTTAAGATAAAACTGTGCAGATCTAATGTCTACACATTCATTCTGATAAGTCACTATAAAGGTCATATTTACACAGTCTTTCTAACAATAGAAACTTTACTGAGTGTATTTTTATTATTTCTAAATATTTCAAAAGTAAAACAACATATCTGTCGACACCAGGTCTGGAAAATCTGATCTTCATTCTCAGTAGTTCCATTGTCACAGTTTTATTCATTTAATTGTTGAATTTTTTCTTTCTTGACTTAAGCAAATAAATTAAAAAATAATAAGAACAAAAAATATGGAACAAGTGAAAATGATCTTGGTTCCACTGGAAAAAAATCAAAAAACACCAAAATGTTATTAAATATATTTTTCTCATTTCTCGTCCAAATGTCTCATCACACTTAAAAATAAGAATCACATAAACATTGACTTTACTGTGAGATTGGCTGATTTTATTTACTTAATTCAAAATTTATTTATTTATTTTGGCTTAATTTACTTTTTTTTCCAGATTTAATGTTTATGAATCAGTTCATATGTTTCAGTATAAAGTTCTGTCGAATGAATCTGTGTGTGTGTCTGTGTGTGTGTGTGTGTGTCTGTGTGTGTGTGTCTGTGTGTGTGTGTCTGTCTGTGTGTGTCTGTGTGTGTGTGTGTGTGTGTGTGTGTGTGTGTGTCTGTGTGTGTGTGTCTGTGTGTGTGTGTGTGTCTGTGTGTGTGTGTGTGTGTGTGTGTGTGTGTCTGTGTGTGTGTGTGTGTGTCTGTGTGTGTGTGTCTGTGTGTGTGTGTGTGTGTCTGTGTGTGTGTGTCTGTGTGTGTGTGTGTGTCTGTGTGTGTGTCTGTGTCTGTGTGTGTGTGTCTGTGTGTGTGTGTGTGTCTGTGTGTGTGTGTCTGTGTGTGTCTGTGTGTGTCTGTGTGTGTCTGTGTGTGTGTGTGTCTGTGTCTGTGTGTGTGTGTCTGTGTGTGTGTGTGTGTCTGTGTGTGTGTGTGTCTGTGTGTGTGTGTGTGTGTGTGTGTGTGTGTCTGTGTCTGTCTGTGTGTGTGTGTGTGTGTCTGTGTGTGTGTGTCTGTGTGTGTGTGTGTGTGTGTGTCTGTGTGTGTGTGTCTGTGTGTGTGTGTGTGTGTGTGTGTGTGTGTGTGTGTGTGTGTGTGTGTGTGTCTGTGTCTGTGTGTGTGTGTCTGTGTGTGTGTGTGTGTCTGTGTGTGTGTGTCTGTGTGTGTCTGTGTGTGTGTGTGTGTCTGTGTCTGTGTGTGTGTGTCTGTGTGTGTGTGTGTGTGTGTGTGTGTGTGTGTCTGTGTGTGTGTGTGTGTGTGTGTGTGTGTCTGTGTCTGTCTGTGTGTGTGTGTGTGTGTGTCTGTGTGTGTGTCTGTGTGTGTGTGTGTGTGTGTGTGTGTGTGTGTGTGTGTGTGTGTGTGTGTGTCCACACAGACATATAATTCTATTACTCAATCAATACTGTAGATATCACCATGGAATTCCATGTTCATATACATATAGCTAATGCAGATCAGATGCAATGATCCATTTGAGTAAAGGTCAAAGGTTAAGGTCAAAATTACATTATGGTTCTAACTCCAGAACAGAGGGTCACAGAATGTTAAGATTGGTACCAAACGATGCAGAATGAAGATTTCTCCAATTCTAATAACTGGTGTTATCACCTACGACCAATAGTTTTTCAGATCTCTGGAGGTCAAAGGTCACATGTGGCCAAATTAACTAACAGTGTAACACTGTTTGTGTCAAACATAGACATATCACACTATAACTTAATCAATACTGGATATATTATCATAATATTACACACACTGACACATATATACATATAACCAAATGATCAATATTGCAAAAGGTCAAAGGTCAAGGTAGCATTTAGCAGTAAGGTCTAATTGAAGAACAGGTTGTCATAGAGATTAGACATTCACTCAATACTAGTTTTAAATGTGATGAGATATTTGGACTGGAAATGAGAAAAATCCACTTGGTCAGATTTAGATTTTTTTTTTTCTGTGGCTGAACTTTAACTGCAGTCGATGAGATTCACACTCTGGAACTAAAGTAAAACCAAATAATCTGAGTTTGCACTTAGAGGAAAAAACCTTAAGCCAAAGGCATTTAAAACGCTGTGTTCTATACAATCAAGGGCCACAGCCCAGCACAGCTCACAGATCATTTAGAAAGAGGTAAATGTCTTTTTCACAACAGTTATTTCCTATCAACCAGCATTTACTAGAATAAGGAACAAAGTGTGAAAACTATTGCTAAATACAAGTTAGGCCAGTGTCATATCAACTACATACTGTGGATATTTTACAAAGAGACAGCTTAAGCACTAGAAAATGCTAGAAAAACTTTTCCCCATTTGATGTACAACTATATACAACTTACAGAAAACACACACACACACACACACACACACACACACACACACACACACTTAACAGCAGTAAACTATAGAACACCAACAGAAAACCTACATTCATCTAGGCACCGTATACTTTAAAAACATACAAGGACTCATCAGAGCAGTGACACTGGGAGTGACACTGGGAACAGCGCAGTGACACTGGGAACAGCGCAGTGACACTGGGAACAGCGCAGTGACACAGGGAACACCGCAGTGACACAGGGAACACCGCAGTGACACTGGGAACACCGCAGTGACACTGGCAACACCGCAGTGACACCGGGAACACCGCAGTGACACCGGGAACACAGCAGTGACACTGGGAACACCGCAGTGACACTGGGAACACCGCAGTGACACTGGGAACACCGCAGTGACACTGGGAACACCGCAGTGACACTGGGAACTCCGCAGTGACACTGGGAACACCGCAGTGACACCGGCAACACCGCAGTGACACCGGGAACACCGCAGTGACACCGGGAACACCGCAGTGACACCGGGAACACCGCAGTGACACTGGGAACACCGCAGTGACACTGGGAACACCGCAGTGACACTGGGAGTGACACTGGGAACAACACAGTGACACTGGGAGTGACACTGGGAACAGCGCAGTGACACTGGGAACACCGCAGTGACACTGGGAACACAGCAGTGACACAGGGAACACCGCAGTGACACTGGGAACACCGCAGTGACACTGGGAGTGACACTGGGAACACCGCAGTGACACTGGGAGTGACACTGGGAACACCGCAATGACACTGGGAGTGACACTGGGAACACTGCCATGACACTGGGAACTCTGCAGTGACACTGGGAACACCGCAGTGACACTGGGAACACCGCAATGACACTGGGAGTGACACTGGGAACACTGCCATGACACTGGGAACTCCGCAGTGACACTGGGAACACTGCAGTGACACTGGGAACACCGCAGTGACACTGGGAACACCGCAGTGACACTGGGAACACCGCAGTGACACTGGGAACACCGCAGTGACACTGGGAACACCGCAGTGACACTGGGAACACCGCAGTGACACTGGGAACACCGCAGTGACACAGGGAACACCGCAGTGACACTGGGAGTGACACTGGGAACACCGCAGTGACACTGGGAGTGACACTGGGAACACTGCAGTGACACTGGGAACACCGCAGAAGAACTTTAAAAACAGTCATATGTGAAAAGAAGCTTCTAAACAAAACTAACCTGAAGCATTAGAAGCTACACACAGAAAACACACATGTGGAGTCTGACAAAGTAAAGTCATGTTAAATTAAATTAAACCAAGGCAACACTTTGGAAAAAACATCTAAATCTTACCAAGTGTACTTTTAATGTTTTAATAATTTCTAGTCTAAATATCAGTTAAAATAAGAACTAGACAGTGAATAGAAAGAACTGAACTATAGTCAATAGAGCTGGAAAATGTAAGTAAATGTAGAAATCTGAGCAAAATAATTGGTCATTGAAATGTAAAAAAATAATAAAATAAAATAAAGCTTGAAATAAGCCAATAAATAAATAAATAAATAAATCTGCAAATCCAATAAGTGCAAATGATCTTGGTGAGATTTCTTGAAATGAAGTTTTCCAGATCTATTATTGAAAAATAATAATAATTTATTTCTCACTAAAAAATGAATCTTTAGGTCATTTTATTATTATTATTATTATTATTATTATTATTATTATTATTATTATTATTATTATTATTATTATTATTATTATTATTATTATTATTATTATATTCACATATTACATATGTGTTTGTTTACATCAAGTGAAAATGTTGTGACTAAACTCTTTATCTTTTACTTCAGGTGTTCTGGAAATGACCATCACGACTACAGCCAAGGGACCTTCAAAAATACAAAAAAAAAAAAAAAACACTCAAAAGTTAAACTTTTCTGGTCTGCTGATTTGAATGAACTGCACTTATATGAATAATAAGTGACTAAACTTCCATGTCTTTTATCATCTTTACTATGTGACAGTAATGCTTTACTTCTTCTACTACGGAGCCAAGATGGCGGCCGTTAGGTGCTTGACAACGGCTGTGTCTAAAACAACTCCCTACACACGGAAAT
Organism: Siphamia tubifer; assembly: GCA_020466265.1. Lineage (NCBI taxonomy): Eukaryota > Metazoa > Chordata > Actinopteri > Kurtiformes > Apogonidae > Siphamia > Siphamia tubifer. Next base: position 50,614,728 of record CM035795.1, read on the forward strand.
ACATGGAGTTCACTACATATGGAGCCTAAGTCTCCGCCCCTTCCGGTCGGTCCATTGGGCCTAAGTTCGTAAAAATGTAACATGAGTGGATGAGAATAAAATAATTATTTTCTGCTCCACTTTACTTTATGTCATGAATCACACATTTGTTGTACTTTAATTAAAATCATAACTAATGATGTGCGTTTGGAGTTTCTTTAATACGTGTTTTGTGATTTATTATCGTGTAAAAATATGTCATTATTTGGACTCTGTTTGGACTACATATCAGACGTCACAGCAGAATCTTTCCCTGCAAACTTTTCTAAACCGTATACCACCTTATACATTTGATGCTCGTGCCTTTGCCCTGAAAGAAGGTGAAGCTCACCAAAGTCACAACCAAAGTATGATTAATACTAATATTATTGATAAATTAAATAGTAAAATCATCTGTTACTTTAGCTAAAGCTAATCAGTGATGTTGTGTGAGTCTATTGAGTTGATCAACCAATGAAATTAGTTCAGGGGCGTGGCATATGTAAATAAACTGTTGCCATTATTAGTACACATCCAGGTACTTTAAGTACATTTCTTTGTCACCAAAATAGTAAAGTGAATGCCCTTCGTACCCCTAAACTTCACAAGTTTCTGTTTGTGACGAAAACGTCTTCTGCAAAAATCGACACCTGAACAAGTGTTTGTTTTTTTTAGCATTTTTGACTAAATATCTAATCACACTTAAAATAAGACAGAACCACCTAAAGAGGAACTTGTCATTGGGATATAAGAACAGATTTTTAGACAAAAGACAAAATCTTATTTTCAGAAATCTGACCAAGATCATTTTCACTCATTTCATTCGCAGTTTTTTTTTTTATTCCTTAATTCAAGATTATTATTATTTTGCTTAATTTAAATAGTCCTTTTTTTTTGCATAATCACTTTTTTTTTCTTAACCCTTGTGCGGTCCTTCGGGTCAAAGAGACCCGGTGGTTCACAAATGTACCTTTTTATACGTACTGTAGGATGCCATTGCTTACTACTGAAAACACTAATATATCCTTGGGGGGTGATGAGTCTATGGAACTGAACTTTGGAATCTGGGTTTTTAAGACCCGATTGTAGGACACAGCCAGTGTGCCTTTTACGAAGGACCGCACAAGGGTTAAAGACATATTTTTATTTATTTATTATACTTTTTTTTTTTAGAGTAAAGCACGCTTGGTCAGATTTAGATTTTTGCAGTGTAGTGATTGGACGGTCAAACTTATTTGTGCCGTTGCCATGGAGACAGTGTGGTGAGGTGTGTGCAGCTCCTAATTGGTCAGTAGAATTACAGTAGGGTTAGGGTTAGGTAGGGTACAGTAGGGTTAGGGACAGTAAACACATCCTTTATAAAAAAACATAATAGTGTTAAATAAACATTTCTTTCATATCTCATTGTACGTCAATATAATATTCACGTCATATTTTAAAAGCACACACTTATTAAGGACAGTATTGTTCATATGTTTGAAGAAAACAGGAATCCTATACAATGAAAAAACATTGAATCAATTTAAAAATTCTTCTTCAACAGGTCACACATAAAAAAACATGTAGTTTAGTGAATCAGATTAAATGTAATTAAAATTCAATTTCACTCAAGTAGATTTTTTGTGTGACCATAAAAAAATCCAAATTATGAGATAAAAACTTTCACATAAAAAGTGAACCAAATTAAATGACATAGAGTTATGGGTTAGTTTAATTTAATTTCATTTGATTCACTCAAGTTTTTATGTGTGACCTGTTGAAGAAGAATTCAATGTTTTCCTTTTTCACTGTAGTTCAAAAACTTAACACGATAAAGAAAAACTGACAAAAATTAAAAACACATAAAACAACCGAACAGCTGTCAGACCGAACTCAATAAACATTCTGTTCCCCAGTGTAATGATTGATAAGAGAACATCTCATCCACACATTTATCAGTAGTTAAACACATTAAACCCTTATATTTCAGACATTACAATGAAAGATTCTTTTAGCTGTGGAGCTTTTTCTTTTGTCGTTACAGAAATAATTAAAGAATAAACTGAGTACAGATGAACTTTAGGACAGACCGCATCATTCCAGAACAACTGACAAAGTATTCAACCATCTGCTCACATGGTTTTATCTGAAAATATGCTTTTTGGGTAAAATCTCTTTTTTTTAATTTTATTTTATTTTTAGTAAATATATCGTCCACTGGAGAAAAATGTTAACACTTAGAAATGATTCCTATGGATCTGATCAACTATTTAGGTTTGATAATTGAATGACCTTGAACACATTACTATGGTAAAGGACATTTTGGTGTGAAAAATGTCTTTTTTCTTAATCCAATCCAACTTTATTTATAAAGCACTTTAAAACAACCACAGTGCTGTACAGAAGACTGAAAGCACAGTAAAAGAAACCAGTAAGAAACAATAAAACCATAAAATCCAATAAAATCAAATAGATAAAACAAGTTAAAACAATAAAAGTAATAATAATAAAAAAATAATAATAAATAAAGGAAATAAAATATATATACATACATACATACATACTCACACACACATATATATATATATATATATATATATATATATATATATATATATATATATATGTACATAATAAAACTGAAAAAAAATTATACAGAAAAGTAGCTTTTAATTCAGCAAAACATTAATTTCAGCAGAAAATCTGCATTTTCAAGTGAAAGAACAGTCATTTTACCCCAACATTTCCATATGATCAAACTATCTCTGTCACTTCATAATGACTAAACATTTACTGATGGTTTTAGGACAAGAATGATGCAAAAATAGTTTAAATATCTGTATAACTTTTTACATTTTATTAAGAAAAATGACATTTTTCACCCCAAAATGGCTGTTACCATGGTAATGTGTTAAAGTTAATTCAATTAACAAACCTAAATAGTTGATCGGATCCATACGTATCATTTCTAAGTGTTAACATTTTTGATTTGATTTTGATTTCAATGATTTATTTCGAACATGTGCAAAGTGCAACAATAATCAATACAACAATAATAATAATAACAATGACATGTCCGAAAAGCAGTAGGATGAAGCATAAGTTTATTTAATCCTACCCCTTCTTCACTTCCTCAATAACCTAAATTCATCTTATAGTAATATAGTGCATAGTACAAAAATGATGATAAATAAAATAATAACAATAAGAATAATAACAATACCAATAATCAATAACTGAAGTACTAAACATAGACATATATACAAAAAACAAAAAAAAACAAAAAAACCAACTAAAAACAAATGAGCAGATATGAAAGTAGGTAACAAATAGAGTTTTTTTGTTGTTTATTGTTTTCTTTTTTCCTCCCTTCCTTCTTCTTCTTTTCCCTTTTTTCTTCTTCCCTTTTTTTTCTTTCCTTTTTCTAAGTTGTTATTCATTCACTTATTTTATTCATGTATTTATTTATTTATATTTTTTTTATCTTTTAACCCCACAGAGGGACAGTCAACAGTGTTTCAGATCAGTACATATTCCAGTCTTACAGACATATACTAGACTATTTAGTGCATGTGTGTGACCATCAGCGGTCCTCCCCGAAAGCTGAGCAGACATCCCCCATTAGAACTCTCCCTTACAAGCCAGTGAGGGCAGTGCTACACCTCAGTGATTCTCCAGTGGACGATATATTTACTAAAAATACAATTCTAAAAAGTAAGATTTGACCCAAAAAATCATATTTTCAGATAAAACCATGTGAGCAGACAGTTGAATATTTTGTCCGTCCTTCTGAAATGATGCAGTCTGTCCTAAAGTTCAGCTCTACTCACTTTACTTTCATCATTTCTGTAAAGATTCTTCCACATATTTGGATTAAGCGTCTGCACTAATGTCAAAAACATTGCTCTTTTTCAGTCTTCAGAGCGCACATGTGGCAGATGATATTGTTTGCTGCAGTTTCAGACACTTCTAGAGCCTTGGTGTCAAGCGTCACGCTAAAAAAAAAAAAACAAATGATACAAAAAAAGAAGCTGTAAACCATTTGTTTTTTGTCGTTGCTGCAACATTCTTCATTTCTTCTACATTCATGATAACTGCTGAGACTGAGCTCAAAGTTTCTGCCTCCACTCAACAGTTTATCCAGAAAAGAAATAAAAGTTCATTTCTTTGACAAAACAGCAACAGCCACATTTGTAAAAACATTCAATAAAGTCTGTCAATAATAGAACTATATATTCATGTAACAGTCAGAAATAACAACATACAGTCACAGTACTATTATAAAGCTTTACCACCCACATATCATTTAAGTCTACACCCATTTTAAGGGAGCCAATCTTAAAAAAAAAACAAATAAATAAATACAAATGCACAGCTGTTGAACTGTTATAATAGTTTCATTATTGCCTCTGACACACAGAGGGACATAACTGGTGAAGAAAAAAATTCACCCAACAAGAGAAAAGGGTGACACTTTATAATACCTGCACACATTTCACTATGTATTAACCATTTATTACCCATTCGTTAATGTTTATTAATGTATTGTTTACACAATTAATCATAAAGCATTTGTTCGCACAGCTACATAAACACTTTGTTTGTGATGAATTGTGTTTGAACAAACATTAACAAATATGTAATAAATGGTTAAAACATAGTTAAATGTGTGTAGATATTATAAAGTGGTCCCTGATTTGACCTATTTCCTTCATTATATATAATTAATCTATGTGAAAATAAATATGTACAAAATATAAAAATTAATTTATTAAAAAAACACAAATAAAAATAAATAAAAAACAAACAAAAAACTCAATTCTAAAAAATTATTGTTTAAATAAATAAAGATCATAAATCGAGTGAGTCAGGTGACAACAAACTATCCAGAACATATTTATACACAGTGAGCATTAGTTTTATAAAAGCAGTCGTTCCCACCAACGATTCAACTCTTCATAATCTATATTTTTCCACTTTTCACTGTTTTCAGTAACTGACAAATGCCTCAAGAGGTATAACTATCCACACATAAATAAAAAATGTAAAGAAAGGATGTGGGGAAAGAAAATAAATAAATAAATAAATTAAAAAACACACACACACACACACACACACACACACACATATATATATATATATATATATATATATATATATATATATATATATATATATATATATGATGTTGTCTTTCTGTCTTTTTCTAATTAAATCTTTTATTTTGGAGGAGTCTTCGGTGGGAAACACCTCCAGGAAGTTAAATGTTTTTTTTCTCATGTTGCAAAAATGAATAAAATATAAATTATCAGAAGAATGTTAAAATGACTCTAAAAGCCACTGGTAAAAATTAATTTGTTAACCCTTTTACAACCAAGGGGCTCAGCGGTGACGCCCATGTGTAGTTTAAACACTACTAACTACTCACAACTTTGTGCAATTGTAACCATTCAAACAGAGCTTTGTGATGGTGTAACAGGAATGACTGAGCACCGTGTCAGGAGAGGGAGGAAGTGACAAGAAAAGACCAAAAGGAAAAATAAAGTGCACAAAAATGTCCAAAAAAAATGATCATGTGTGTCTTTAAGCTAAACCTTGTTAAAATAAAATAATAAAAAAAACCGCCTGGATATTGACAAATATTTCAGCCTGTAACATGGACTCAGAAAGTTCCAGAAATGTCAAACTGTCTGAGTTGTGTTAAAATAGACTGAATTAGATTTTTTTTAAAATATCAGAAATGTTCATTCTGCACTTTTCATGACTTTAGAAATAGAAAGTTGAAGAAGATTAAATTCCGTTTTTCTTCTTTTCCTCTTATAACACATTATTTACACATAGGGTATTTTCTAACACAATTTGTGACAAAAATATACCAAAAAGAAACAGGCGTTTCAACATATATATATATATATATATATATATATATATATATATATATATATATATATATATATATATATATATATATATATATATATATATATATATATATATATATATATATATATATATATATATATATATATATATATATATATATATATATATATATATGATGGAAGTAAAAGGGTTAATCGTACAATAAATATTTACTTTTGTTTTTGTGGCTCAAGCAAGAAAATTGTAAGAATGGTAATAAAGACAGAGTCGTTAAATGACCAAAAAAATAACGTTTGTTTTTCTTTTCCCAAACTTACTCGACCTAGAACTTCCTCCAACTCCAGCAGTGACTTGTTTGATGCTCTTGGAGATTCTCATGTGAAACACAAAAGTCAAGAACATGCATGACTTACTCCGTCCTTCCGTTTCAGGACATACAAGACTCTTCTTCAGTGACATAACTTTTCACCTACTCGTCTTGATCGATGAAGATGTTATTGATCAGAAACATCTCACTTGCTTGGACGACCTCTCCCTGGTGATCCTTTTACTCCACAGTGATGATGGCCTCACCGCTCTTCAGGACGATAGATGAGGATGAAGAGCTGGAGGCGTGGTGCTCCACGTCCCGCAGTGGTGATAGGATGGAGGAGGAGGCCACGCCCTCGCTCTCCTTGGTCGCCCCTTTCTTCAGATGACCCCCCTGCTCTTGCTCCTCTCTCTTCACGTGACAGCGACAAACTTCGATCCCAGAGTCGCCGGTCAACCGTCGATGTCGGAAATGGTCCTCCTCATCTTCATCTTCTTCCTCTTCCTCCTCTTCTTTGTTACAGTGCATAAAAACCGCCACATTCGAGGAGAACAGAGCCTGTTTCGGGGGCGAGGGGACGGGTTTGGGAGCTGACCGGGTGCTGTTGTTTAGCTCATCGGTTCCTAGAGGGTCTGAGAGAACGAGGGGGTGTCCGGCCGGGAGGGAGGAGAGCAGAACGAGGGGGGAGAGCGGGAGGCGAGGGCGGTGCGAAGGACGAGAGGGATTCAAAGAGTGTAAAGGGAGAGAAAGGTGAGGAGGGGAGGGTGAGGTCTGCTCTGGCGACTGTCTCTGGACGGGGATGACGTCAGGAGCGGCCACGGGGATGACGTCAGGTGGAATCTGCGACAGAATCGGCGGTGAGGGCGTCGGCGTGAAGACAGCCCCGTCTCGCGGTAAAAGGACGCAATCCCCCGCCACTTCGCTGGGCGTGGACATGCGGCTGCTGTCGTACGTCTCGTCCGTCACCTGAACGGAGAAGGAGGTGCTGGAGGGGGAGGTGAGGGAGCAGGACTCACAGGAACAGCTGGTGTAGTTGTCGGAGCTCTGCGAGGACGTCAGGGCGCTAGGACCGGGACCGGGGCCCAGGTAGGGAGGGCAAGGGTGACGGTGGTAATGATGATGGGGGTAAGAGGAGCTGGGCCCCCCCATGGCACCTCCCTGCAGCGCAAACACTGAGCTGTAAGGTGGAGGAGGTGTGCTGGGCTGCGCTGCCACCTCCTCATAGGAGGGCAACTTGAAGGAAGCCAGGAAACCTAGAGAGGAGGAGGAGGAGACCAGCTGAGTGTCAGAGGTATGGACAAGAAGACCAGGAACAACCCCCCCCCCCATGTGAAAAGGTTAAAGTGTGAAAATAGTATGATGAAAGAAAAATGGGTTAATTCACCCACTTTAAAGGTGGGGTGGTAGATCTGTTTATGGAACATTTTCTATTAAATCTAAATGTTTTAGTCCAGTCTGGAGGGTTAGGGGTCAAAGGTTAGGGTTTAGTCCAGTCTGGAGGGTTAGGGGTCAAAGGTTAGGGTTTAGTCCAGTCTGGAGGGTTAGGGGTCAAAGCTTAGGGTTTAGTCCAGTCTGGAGGGTTAGGGGTCAAAGGTTAGGGTTTAGTCCAGTCTGGAGGGTTAGGGGTCAAAGGTTAGGGTTTAGTCCAGTCTGGAGGGTTAGGGGTCAAAGGTTAGGGTTTAGTCCAGTCTGGAGGGTTAGGGGTCAAAGCTTAGGGTTTAGTCCAGTCTGGAGGGTTAGGGGTCAAAGGTTAGGGTTTAGTCCAGTCTGGAGGGTTAGGGGTCAAAGGTTAGGGTTTAGTCCAGTCTGGAGGGTTTGGGGTCAAAGGTTAGGGTTTAGTCCAGTCTGGAGGGTTAGGGGTCAAAGCTTAGGGTTTAGTCCAGTCTGGAGGGTTAGGGGTCAAAGCTTAGGGTTTAGTCCAGTCTGGAGGGTTAGGGGTCAAAGGTTAGGGTTTATTCCAGTCTGGAGGGTTAGGGGTCAAAGGTTAGGGTTTATTCCAGTCTGGAGGGTTAGGGGTCAAAGGTCAGGGTTTAGTCCAGTCTGGAGGGTTAGGGGTCAAAGGTTAGGGTTTAGTCCAGTCTAGAGGGTGGAACCAGAGGAACACTCTGGTCAATCATTGAACTGATCATCTTTACAATGATTGATTTACTGATACGTTCATCAAATATCAGGCCCCTCCCTCCTCCTTCTCCTCGTTCACATTAATAGTTATGGTGGAAAAAACGACAACCGACAACAAAACCAAAATAAAAACTGTGTTTGAATAAACTACGACCATGAGGAAGAGGAGCCAAGAAGGGTGTTAATCACTACGACTTTACAACACTGGTGTCAACTGGAAAAGGGTTAAAGGTTAAAGGTTAGGGTAGGATAAAGGGGCTCCAAACCCATGATAAGGTGTTTCTACTGCATAGATAAGATGATACTGTTATGATTGTATAATATTTTTACAGACTATAACACGCATTAGGTGAAGTCAAAGATATGAAATAAAAAGTCAAAATTCCGGAAAATATGGGGAATAATATTTGGACAGACTGATGTGTTATGGGTATGGTATTCACGCTGATACCAAATGGAATGTTCCAGAAGGTTTTTACCAATAGACTGAAGTCACAGTTCAGTCTAAGCTTCTGTAGGAGCTAGAAAGCCGAAGGAAGTACAGGCACTGAGTCCTTCCTGTGCTCTACGAGATGATAAATAAAATGGACCTGAATTGTGTAAACTGTTGGTGTAACAACATAAACTATTGCCCTTATGCTTTAGGTTTTTCATGATGTTTATTTCATGTTTCTAAACCTTTTGTAGCTAAGCTTCATGTGACACAAACTGATAAATATTGATTATTGTTTTATTATTTAGGATAATTGATGTTGAGTTGTGGTGAATGTTGGTGAACCTCAGTGATCGATCCAGACAGAAGAGCGTTCATGTATTATTGAAGGCTGTGGATACTTTCAAAATAAAACTGCAGGAACTGTTTTCCAACAACTGCTACTCTACCTTTAACTACTCACTCACTCACTTAATTATTTATTTATTAATATTATATTCTATTTTCATACTATTTTGGCTTCCATTATGTCTGTTGAGTTTGATGTTTGTCTGTTGTAATAATGAAAACACAATAAAAGTTTTGAATGATTAAAAAAAAACGGCTCCTTGCACACATTTTATCTGATTTGCCTCATCTCTGAGCATTGGGGAAAAACAATTTTGGTGACTGTGAGCTTGACCTTTGACCTATATTCACCAAAATGTATCTATCTAATTTGCTCTGGACCACCTCGCACCTTTCCTGAAAATGTCCTGGATATTAGTCAAGTAGTTTTTGCATAAAGTTACTGACAGACAAACAGACAGACAAGTGATTTCCGGGAACAACAAACCCCACTGTCTGCAAAGGTTTTACATGATTTGCTCGATCTCTTATCAATGTATGTAAAGTTGCTAACAAACAGAAAAACAAACTGATAGACAGACAAAAACCCCTCTACTGTTTCTGAGGGCGGGGTAACAACCCAGCTAGCATGTCCATGCCAGCATTTCCTTCTCATTCCTGTATACTCAGTTTAGCATTTAGCGTTAGCACAGTGACCAAATATACCATTGACCTTTAAGTTAAAGGTCATACATTTAGGTAGGTAGATAGGTAGGTAGGTAGATAGGTAGGTAGGTAGGTAGGTAGGTAGATAGGTAGGTAGGTAGGTAGGTAGGTAGGTAGGTACGTAGGTAGGTAGGTACGTAGGTAGGTAGGTAGGTAGGTACGTAGGTAGGTAGGTACGTAGGTAGGTAGGTAGGTAGGTACGTAGGTAGATAGGTAGGTAGGGAGGTAGGTAGGTAGATAGTTATGTAGGTAGATACTGTAGATACTCATTACAATTAGCATTTACCGACCTAATAGGTAGGTAGGTAGATAGGTAGGTAGGTAGGTACGTAGGTAGGTAGGTAGGTACGTAGGTAGGTAGGTAGGTACGTAGGTAGGTAGGTACGTAGGTAGGTAGGTAGGTAGGTACATAGGTAGGTAGGTAGGTACGTAGGTAGGTAGGTAGGTACGTAGGTAGGTAGGTAGGTACATAGGTAGATAGGTAGGGAGGTAGGTAGGTAGATAGTTAAGTAGGTAGATAGATACTCATTACAATTAGCATTTACCGACCTAATAGGTAGGTAGGTATCTAGGTATGTAGATAGGTAGATAAGTAGGTAGGTAGTTAGGTAGGTATCTAGGTATGTAGATAGGTAGATAGGTAGATAAGTAGGTAGGTAGTTAGGTATGTAGATAAGTAGGTAGATAAGTAGGTAGGTAGATACTCATTACAGTTAGCATTTACCGACCTAATAAAAATATGATAAATGTATGAATTGAAATTAAATGCAGTCGTACTGAGGTCCAGCATGGAGGAGGGGTAGTTACAGGCTCCATTATAGGCGATCAGATTTATCTCTCTCTGTCGCTGCTGTTGCTGGATCCGTAACTTGGCGCGGCGGTGGCGGTAAGCGCAGAAACAGCTGAAGAGGATCAACACAGTCCAGAGCAGCCAGAACCCTGCAACAGAACAACAGGAAATGAACCCAACAGGAAGCCAGTGCTTGTCCTGAGGAAAACAAACAACAACAACAACATGGACCTTGGCCGTTTTAAAACGGGTAGTGACTGGAGCTTTTTTACAAAAACACATTAAAAGAACAAAACATGCAACCAGTGTCGAACAGACACACACTTCTATGATATGAAGATAAGAAAAGCTGTTTTTAAATTATTCAGACAAAATCATTTACTCATGTCAACTGTTGATCCACCACTATCACTGGCTTACAATTAAAAGGCTTCTGGAATAAAACTAATGAAATTTTATGACACGTGTTGCTGTTAAAGAAAACTGAAGTCTTAAATGATCCTATAGTTTGAAAACTTGATGTGATAGAGAAAAACTGAGACCAGTTTTTTTTTATTCCACACCCAAAAAATGAGCTTAAAACAGCTGTCAGACCAAACTAAAAAAAACTGTTCCCTAGTCTACCATGGTGTGATATCTTCATTTTAGTAATTAAAACAGTAACTAAAGAATTAACTAAAACAGTAAGTAAAGCATTAACTAAAACATTAACTTAAGCAGTAAGTAAAGCATTAACTAAAACATTAACTAAAGCAGTAACTAAAACAGTAACTAAAGCATTAACTAAAACAGTAACTAAAACAGTAACTAAAACAGTAACTAAAGCATTAACTAAAACAGTAACTACAGCAGTAACTAAAGCAGTAACTAAAGCATTAACTAAAGCATTAACTAAAACATTAACTAAAGCAGTAACTAAAACAGTAACTAAAACAGTAACTAAAGCATTAACTAAAACAGTAACTACAGCAGTAACTAAAGCAGTAACTAAAACAGTAACTAAAGCAGTAACTAAAGCATTAACTAAAGCATTAACTAAAGCATTAACTAAAACAGTAAGTAAAGCATTAACTAAAACATTAACTAAAGCAGTAACTAAAACAGTAACTAAAACAGTAACTAAAGCATTAACTAAAACAGTAACTACAGCAGTAACTAATGCAGTAACTAAAACAGTAACTAAAGCATTAACTAAAACATTAACTAAAACATTAACTAAAACAGTAACTAAAGCAGTAAATAAAACATTAACTAAAACATTAACTAAAACAGTAACTAAAGCAGTAACTAAAACAGTAACTAAAGCATTAACTAAAACAGTAACTACAGCAGTAACTAAAGCAGTAACTAAAGCAGTAACTAAAACAGTAACTAAAGCATTAACTAAAGCAGTAACTAAAACAGTAACTAAAACAGTAACTAAAGCAGTAACTAAAACAGTAACTAAAGCATTAACTAAAGCATTAAGTAAAACAGTAACTAAAGCATTAACTAAAACAGTAACTACAGCAGTAACTAAAGCAGTAACTAAAACAGTAACTAAAGCATTAACTAAAACAGTAACTAAAGCAATAACTAAAACAGTAACTAAAGCATTAACTAAAGCATTAAGTAAAACAGTAACTAAAACATTAACTAAAACAGTAACTAAAGCATTAACTAAAGCAGTAACTAAAACAGTAACTAAAGCATTAGCTAAAGCAGTAACTAAAACAGTAACTAAAACAGTAACTAAAGCATTAACTAAAGCAGTAACTAAAACAGTAACTAAAACAGTAACTAAAGCATTAACTAAAGCAGTAACTAAAACAGTAACTAAAACAGTAACTAAAGCAGTAACTAAAACAGTAACTAAAGCATTAACTAAAGCATTAACTAAAACAGTAACTAAAGCATTAACTAAAACAGTAACTAAAACAGTAACTAAAGCATTAACTAAAACAGTAACTACAGCATTAACTAAAACAGTAACTAAAGCAGTAACTAAAACAGTAACTAAAGCATTAACTAAAGCATTAAGTAAAACAGTAACTAAAACAGTAACTAAAGCATTAACTAAAACAGTAACTAAAACAGTAACTAAAACAGTAACTAAAGCATTAACTAAAGCATTAAGTGAAACAGTAACTAAAACAGTAACTACAGCAGTAACTAAAGCAGTAACTAAAACAGTAACTAAAGCATTAACTAAAACAGTAACTAAAGCAGTAAGTAAAGCATTAACTAAAGCATTAAGTAAAACAGTAACTAAAACATTAACTAAAACAGTAACTAAAGCATTAACTAAAGCATTAAGTGAAACAGTAACTAAAGCAGTAACTAAAGCAGTAACTAAAACAGTAACTAAAGCATTAACTAAAGCAGTAACTAAAACAGTAACTAAAACATTAACTAAAACATTAACTAAAACAGTAACTAAAGCAGTAACTAAAACAGTAACTAAAGCATTAACTAAAACAGTAACTACAGCAGTAACTAAAGCAGTAACTAAAGCAGTAACTAAAACAGTAACTAAAGCATTAACTAAAGCAGTAACTAAAACAGTAACTAAAACAGTAACTAAAGCAGTAACTAAAACAGTAACTAAAGCATTAACTAAAGCATTAAGTAAAACAGTAACTAAAGCATTAACTAAAACAGTAACTACAGCAGTAACTAAAGCAGTAACTAAAACAGTAACTAAAGCATTAACTAAAACAGTAACTAAAACAGTAACTAAAACAGTAACTAAAGCATTAACTAAAACAGTAACTACAGCAGTAACTAAAGCAGTAACTAAAGCATTAACTAAAGTATTAACTAAAACATTAACTAAAGCAGTAACTAAAACAGTAACTAAAACAGTAACTAAAGCATTAACTAAAACAGTAACTACAGCAGTAACTAAAGCAGTAACTAAAACAGTAACTAAAGCAGTAACTAAAGCATTAACTAAAGCATTAACTAAAGCATTAACTAAAGCATTAACTAAAACAGTAAGTAAAGCATTAACTAAAACATTAACTAAAGCAGTAACTAAAACAGTAACTAAAACAGTAACTAAAGCATTAACTAAAACAGTAACTACAGCAGTAACTAATGCAGTAACTAAAACAGTAACTAAAGCATTAACTAAAACATTAACTAAAACATTAACTAAAACAGTAACTAAAGCAGTAAATAAAACATTAACTAAAACATTAACTAAAACAGTAACTAAAGCAGTAACTAAAACAGTAACTAAAGCATTAACTAAAACAGTAACTACAGCAGTAACTAAAGCAGTAACTAAAGCAGTAACTAAAACAGTAACTAAAGCATTAACTAAAGCAGTAACTAAAACAGTAACTAAAACAGTAACTAAAGCAGTAACTAAAACAGTAACTAAAGCATTAACTAAAGCATTAAGTAAAACAGTAACTAAAGCATTAACTAAAACAGTAACTACAGCAGTAACTAAAGCAGTAACTAAAACAGTAACTAAAGCATTAACTAAAACAGTAACTAAAGCAATAACTAAAACAGTAACTAAAGCATTAACTAAAGCATTAAGTAAAACAGTAACTAAAACATTAACTAAAACAGTAACTAAAGCATTAACTAAAGCATTAACTAAAGCAGTAACTAAAACAGTAACTAAAGCATTAGCTAAAGCAGTAACTAAAACAGTAACTAAAACAGTAACTAAAGCATTAACTAAAGCAGTAACTAAAACAGTAACTAAAACAGTAACTAAAGCATTAACTAAAGCAGTAACTAAAACAGTAACTAAAACAGTAACTAAAGCAGTAACTAAAACAGTAACTAAAGCATTAACTAAAGCATTAACTAAAACAGTAACTAAAGCATTAACTAAAACAGTAACTAAAACAGTAACTAAAGCATTAACTAAAACAGTAACTACAGCATTAACTAAAACAGTAACTAAAGCAGTAACTAAAACAGTAACTAAAGCATTAACTAAAGCATTAAGTAAAACAGTAACTAAAACAGTAACTAAAGCATTAACTAAAACAGTAACTAAAACAGTAACTAAAACAGTAACTAAAGCATTAACTAAAGCATTAAGTGAAACAGTAACTAAAACAGTAACTACAGCAGTAACTAAAGCAGTAACTAAAACAGTAACTAAAGCATTAACTAAAACAGTAACTAAAGCAGTAAGTAAAGCATTAACTAAAGCATTAAGTAAAACAGTAACTAAAACATTAACTAAAACAGTAACTAAAGCATTAACTAAAGCATTAAGTGAAACAGTAACTAAAGCAGTAACTAAAGCAGTAACTAAAACAGTAACTAAAGCATTAACTAAAGCAGTAACTAAAACAGTAACTAAAACATTAACTAAAACATTAACTAAAACAGTAACTAAAGCAGTAACTAAAACAGTAACTAAAGCATTAACTAAAACAGTAACTACAGCAGTAACTAAAGCAGTAACTAAAGCAGTAACTAAAACAGTAACTAAAGCATTAACTAAAGCAGTAACTAAAACAGTAACTAAAACAGTAACTAAAGCAGTAACTAAAACAGTAACTAAAGCATTAACTAAAGCATTAAGTAAAACAGTAACTAAAGCATTAACTAAAACAGTAACTACAGCAGTAACTAAAGCAGTAACTAAAACAGTAACTAAAGCATTAACTAAAACAGTAACTAAAGCAGTAACTAAAACAGTAACTAAAGCATTAACTAAAGCATTAAGTAAAACAGTAACTAAAACATGAACTAAAACAGTAACTAAAGCATTAACTAAAGCATTAACTAAAGCAGTAACTAAAACAGTAACTAAAGCATTAGCTAAAGCAGTAACTAAAACAGTAACTAAAACAGTAACTAAAGCATTAACTAAAGCAGTAACTAAAACAGTAACTAAAACAGTAACTAAAGCATTAACTAAAGCAGTAACTAAAATAGTAACTAAAACAGTAACTAAAACATTAACTAAAGCAGTAACTAAAACAGTAACTAAAACAGTAACTAAAGCATTAACTAAAGCAGTAACTAAAACATGAACTAAAACAGTAACTAAAGCATTAGCTAAAGCAGTAACTAAAACAGTAACTAAAACAGTAACTAAAGCATTAACTAAAGCAGTAACTAAAACAGTAACTAAAACAGTAACTAAAGCATTAACTAAAGCAGTAACTAAAACAGTAACTAAAACAGTAACTAAAGCAGTAACTAAAACAGTAACTAAAGCATTAACTAAAGCATTAAGTAAAACAGTAACTAAAGCATTAACTAAAACAGTAACTACAGCAGTAACTAAAGCAGTAACTAAAACAGTAACTAAAGCATTAACTAAAACAGTAACTAAAGCAGTAACTAAAACAGTAACTAAAGCATTAACTAAAGCATTAAGTAAAACAGTAACTAAAACATTAACTAAAACAGTAACTAAAGCATTAACTAAAGCATTAACTAAAGCAGTAACTAAAACAGTAACTAAAGCATTAGCTAAAGCAGTAACTAAAACAGTAACTAAAACAGTAACTAAAGCATTAACTAAAGCAGTAACTAAAACAGTAACTAAAACAGTAACTAAAGCATTAACTAAAGCAGTAACTAAAACAGTAACTAAAACAGTAACTAAAGCAGTAACTAAAACAGTAACTAAAGCATTAACTAAAGCATTAACTAAAACAGTAACTAAAGCATTAACTAAAACAGTAACTAAAACAGTAACTAAAACAGTAACTAAAGCATTAACTAAAACAGTAACTACAGCATTAACTAAAACAGTAACTAAAGCAGTAACTAAAACAGTAACTAAAGCATTAACTAAAGCATTAAGTAAAACAGTAACTAAAACAGTAACTAAAGCATTAACTAAAACAGTAACTAAAACAGTAACTAAAACAGTAACTAAAGCATTAACTAAAGCATTAAGTGAAACAGTAACTAAAACAGTAACTAAAGCATTAACTAAAACAGTAACTAAAGCAGTAAGTAAAGCATTAACTAAAGCATTAAGTAAAACAGTAACTAAAACATTAACTAAAACAGTAACTAAAGCATTAACTAAAGCATTAAGTGAAACAGTAACTAAAGCAGTAACTAAAGCAGTAACTAAAACAGTAACTAAAGCATTAACTAAAGCAGTAACTAAAGCAGTAACTAAAACAGTAACTAAAACATTAACTAAAACATTAACTAAAACAGTAACTAAAGCAGTAACTAAAACAGTAACTAAAGCATTAACTAAAACAGTAACTACAGCAGTAACTAAAGCAGTAACTAAAGCAGTAACTAAAACAGTAACTAAAGCATTAACTAAAGCAGTAACTAAAACAGTAACTAAAACAGTAACTAAAGCAGTAACTAAAACAGTAACTAAAGCATTAACTAAAGCATTAAGTAAAACAGTAACTAAAGCATTAACTAAAACAGTAACTACAGCAGTAACTAAAGCAGTAACTAAAACAGTAACTAAAGCATTAACTAAAACAGTAACTAAAGCATTAACTAAAGCATTAAGTAAAACAGTAACTAAAACATGAACTAAAACAGTAACTAAAGCATTAACTAAAGCATTAACTAAAGCAGTAACTAAAACAGTAACTAAAGCATTAGCTAAAGCAGTAACTAAAACAGTAACTAAAACAGTAACTAAAGCATTAACTAAAGCAGTCACTAAAACAGTAACTAAAACAGTAACTAAAGCATTAACTAAAGCAGTAACTAAAACAGTAACTAAAACAGTAACTAAAGCAGTAACTAAAACAGTAACTAAAGCATTAACTAAAGCATTAACTAAAGCATTAACTAAAACAGTAACTAAAGCATTAACTAAAACAGTAACTAAAACAGTAACTAAAGCATTAACTAAAACAGTAACTACAGCATTAACTAAAACAGTAACTAAAGCAGTAACTAAAACAGTAACTAAAGCATTAACTAAAGCATTAAGTAAAACAGTAACTAAAACAGTAACTAAAGCATTAACTAAAGCATTAAGTGAAACAGTAACTAAAACAGTAACTACAGCAGTAACTAAAGCAGTAACTAAAACAGTAACTAAAGCATTAACTAAAACAGTAACTAAAGCATTAACTAAAGCATTAAGTGAAACAGTAACTAAAGCAGTAACTAAAACAGTAACTAAAGCATTAACTAAAGCAGTAACTAAAGCAGTAACTAAAGCATTAAGTGAAACAGTAACTAAAGCATTAACTAAAACAGTAACTAAAGCATTAACTAAAACAGTAACTAAAACAGTAACTAAAGCATTAACTAAAACAGTAACTACAGCATTAACTAAAACAGTAACTAAAGCAGTAACTAAAACAGTAACTAAAGCATTAACTAAAGCATTAAGTAAAACAGTAACTAAAACAGTAACTAAAGCATTAACTAAAACAGTAACTAAAACAGTAACTAAAACAGTAACTAAAACAGTAACTAAAGCATTAACTAAAGCATTAAGTGAAACAGTAACTAAAACAGTAACTAAAGCATTAACTAAAACAGTAACTAAAGCAGTAAGTAAAGCATTAACTAAAGCATTAAGTAAAACAGTAACTAAAACATTAACTAAAACAGTAACTAAAGCATTAACTAAAGCATTAAGTGAAACAGTAACTAAAGCAGTAACTAAAGCAGTAACTAAAACAGTAACTAAAGCATTAACTAAAGCAGTAACTAAAGCAGTAACTAAAACAGTAACTAAAACATTAACTAAAACATTAACTAAAACAGTAACTAAAGCAGTAACTAAAACAGTAACTAAAGCATTAACTAAAACAGTAACTACAGCAGTAACTAAAGCAGTAACTAAAGCAGTAACTAAAACAGTAACTAAAGCATTAACTAAAGCAGTAACTAAAACAGTAACTAAAACAGTAACTAAAGCAGTAACTAAAACAGTAACTAAAGCATTAACTAAAGCATTAAGTAAAACAGTAACTAAAGCATTAACTAAAACAGTAACTACAGCAGTAACTAAAGCAGTAACTAAAACAGTAACTAAAGCATTAACTAAAACAGTAACTAAAGCAGTAACTAAAACAGTAACTAAAGCATTAACTAAAGCATTAAGTAAAACAGTAACTAAAACATGAACTAAAACAGTAACTAAAGCATTAACTAAAGCATTAACTAAAGCAGTAACTAAAACAGTAACTAAAGCATTAGCTAAAGCAGTAACTAAAACAGTAACTAAAACAGTAACTAAAGCATTAACTAAAGCAGTAACTAAAACAGTAACTAAAACAGTAACTAAAGCATTAACTAAAGCAGTAACTAAAACAGTAACTAAAGCAGTAACTAAAACAGTAACTAAAGCAGTAACTAAAACAGTAACTAAAGCATTAACTAAAGCAGTAACTAAAACAGTAACTAAAACAGTAACTAAAGCATTAACTAAAGCAGTAACTAAAACAGTAACTAAAGCAGTAACTAAAACAGTAACTAAAGCAGTAACTAAAACAGTAACTAAAGCATTAACTAAAGCATTAACTAAAACAGTAACTAAAGCATTAACTAAAACAGTAACTAAAACAGTAACTAAAGCATTAACTAAAACAGTAACTACAGCATTAACTAAAACAGTAACTAAAGCAGTAACTAAAACAGTAACTAAAGCATTAACTAAAGCATTAAGTAAAACAGTAACTAAAACAGTAACTAAAGCATTTACTAAAACAGTAACTAAAACAGTAACTAAAACAGTAACTAAAGCATTAACTAAAGCATTAAGTGAAACAGTAACTAAAACAGTAACTACAGCAGTAACTAAAGCAGTAACTAAAACAGTAACTAAAGCATTAACTAAAACAGTAACTAAAGCATTAACTAAAGCATTAAGTGAAACAGTAACTAAAGCAGTAACTAAAACAGTAACTAAAGCATTAACTAAAGCAGTAACTAAAGCAGTAACTAAAGCATTAAGTGAAACAGTAACTAAAGCAGTAACTAAAACAGTAACTAAAGCATTAACTAAAGCAGTAACTAAAGCAGTAACTAAAGCATTAAGTGAAACAGTAACTAAAGCAGTAACTAAAACAGTAACTAAAGCATTAACTAAAGCAGTAACTAAAGCAGTAACTAAAGCAGTAACTAAAACAGTAACTAAAGCATTAACTAAAGCAGTAACTAAAGCAGTAACTAAAACAGTAACTAAAGCATTAACTAAAGCAGTAACTAAAGCAGTAACTAAAGCAGTAACTAAAGCAGTAACTAAAGCAGTAACTAAAACAGTAACTAAAGCAGTAACTAAAACAGTAACTAAAACATGTTTTACTTGTTTTGTTTTTGTTTAGTTTTTTTTACTTTGTTACAGTTCAGAAGTTGTACTTTTTCCCTTTTACTTCAGTAAAGGAGTTGAATCAGTACTTCTACTTCAGTACAGAACACAGAGTACTTGTAGTACCTCTGCTTAAATTAAACTTGAATACATTTTCTTTGTGACATCAGTTGTAAACATTCAGTTTGTGAACAGGAACACAAACATCCAGTGGGTTGACTCACACCAGAGTTCATAATAGTAGGTACAGCAGCCTGTCTCTCCACAGCAGTGTCCTGTCTCACATAGGTATCCAGGGTTGTTGTTTACCCCAGGACAGTACTTGGGACTGACTACAGGCTGGCTACCAGAACCCCCATGATGCTTCACCACCTGGTGGACAGAACACCACACAACAACAACACCTTTATTTACATGCATTTTGTGATAAACACTAATGCTAATGCTAATGCTAATGATTATTTACAAATGGGTATTGTTATACTGTGGATATGAGATAAAACTACATATGGACCCTATGGACGTGTCCAAAACAATATTTAAATATGAAATAACATGACATTTAGGAAACTAAAGGTTA
>CM035795.1:50640120-50650120 GCA_020466265.1 Siphamia tubifer
GAAATGATACTGTTCATACTGTTCATACTGTTCATACTGTTCATTCTATTCATACTGTTCATTCTGTTCATACTGTTCATTCTGTTCATTCTGTTCATTCTGTTCATACTGTTCATTCTGTTCATTCTGTTCATTCTATTCATACTGTTCATTCTATTCATACTGTTCATACTGTTCATACTGTTCATACTGTTCATTCTATTCATACTGTTCATTCTATTCATACTGTTCATTCTGTTCATTCTGTTCATACTGTTCATACTGTTCATACTGTTCATTCTATTCATACTGTTCATTCTATTCATACTGTTCATTCTATTCATACTGTTCATTCTATTCATACTGTTCATTCTATTCATACTGTTCATTCTATTCATACTGTTCATTCTATTCATACTGTTCATTCTGTTCATTCTGTTCATACTGTTCCAAACAATTTCCCAGTTGTGGGATCGATCAAGTACTTCTATTCTATTCTATTCTATTCTATTCTATTCTATTAGGCATTAACAAAAACAGATTGAATTTCACGTCTGACAGCAATATTGCTGTTCAAGGAGCTACGAAGGTCAAGGACTGTTAAACAAACCCCATTTCTCCACTGTAGGAAACAGGCAGCACAACTCACACACACTTCCTCATAAATATCCAGAATATAGTTTAGTATGGTATGGTATGGTATGGTATGGTATGGTATGGTATGGTATGGTATGGTATGGTATGGTATGGTATGGTATGGTATAGTATAGTATACTATAGTATAGTATGGTATAGTATAGTATAGTATAGTATAGTATAGTATAGTATAGTATAGTATAGTATAGTATAGTATAGTATAGTATGGTATGGTATGGTATGGTATGGTATGGTATGGTATGGTATGGTATGGTATAGTATAGTATACTATAGTATAGTATGGTATAGTATAGTATAGTATAGTATAGTATAGTATAGTATAGTATAGTATAGTATAGTATAGTATAGTATAGTATAGTATGGTATGGTATGGTATGGTATGGTATGGTATGGTATAGTATGGTATGGTATAGTATAGTATAGTATGGTATGGTATAGTATACTATAGTATAGTATAGTATAGTATGGTATGGTATAGTATAGTATGGTATGGTATAGTATAGTATAGTATAGTATAGTATAGTATAGTATAGTATAGTATGGTATAGTATAGTATAGTATAGTATAGTATACTATAGTATAGTATAGTATGGTATGGTATGGTATGGTATGGTATGGTATGGTATGGTATGGTATGGTATAGTATAGTATAGTATACTATAGTATAGTATAGTATGGTATGGTATGGTATGGTATGGTATGGATTTGAATAGATTTGAATAGATTTGAATATAAAATAATAGAATAGAATAGAATAGCTTTATTGATCACACAATTGGGAAATTGGCAAAAAGCAGCAAACTGTTCCTCTTCAGAACCCTTAATTCATTCAATGTCGTTCAATTATACAGAACATTTGATCATAGTAACAGACATAACAAAAACACATCTTAAACAGATAAGACATTCATAACACAAGGACAAGTCATTTAATGTTAATTCTCACCAAAATATTGAGCAGATTTCAGTATTGTGTTTCACGCCTCTGCACATGTCATCTCCAAATACTGTCCTGACCTGCTGGTGACCTGCTGGTAACCTGCTGGTGACCTGCTGGTAACCTGCTGGTGACCTGCTGGTAACCTGCTGGTGACCTGCTGGTGACCTGCTGGTGACCTGCTGGTGACCTGCTGGTGACCTGCTGGTGACCTGCTGGTGACCTGCTGGTAACCTGCTGGTGACCTGCTGGTGACCTGCTGGTAACCTGCTGGTGACCTGCTGGTGACCTGCTGGTGACCTGCTGGTGACCTGCTGGTGACCTGCTGGTGACCTGCTGGTCTGTGGTCAGTAGTGGGAAACAATGTTGACCCTGAACTGCAGTGTGTGTAGATATGTGGACATTCCTGTTTGTTATAAATACTTTCAGACTCACAAATATGACAAAATTTAACCATAAAAAACAACCACCAGATGCTTTTATCCTTTGTCACTTCAACATAATGAAACACTTCCTACTAGGGGTGTGACAAGATCTCATGAGATGTAATTCGTCGAGATTTCTCAGCGAATTAAAATTCTGTCTCGCGAGATTTGTTGTCCAGCAGTAGTCAGAATCACGTCGGGAAATACTGGTATTGCTTGGGTGCGATTTACTGGGGAACCCCCTCCTCTCTGGGTTTGGAGTTCGGGTTCGTTATGGTCCACTGATGTTGCTTCCCGCGTGCGTCCGGGCCCCGCCGGGCCGGGATCCCACCGTAGCCGGTGTGCACCGGCCACCGGAGACCCTGCGACTCACGTGTGCATTATGCTACGGTCAAACAAAACGCCTAAACAGACGCTAGATAACTCACTTCAGTCTGAACACAGAAGGTTGTTCACTCCGAACGCACAACGCCTGAGTCTGGACACTGGATAAACACAGATAAACAAAATCTGTCCGTCCTCAACTATGGCTCAGATCAGGTGGGTTTCTGCTCTGGACCTGCTCTAGATGCAGTCCGCTTTCACCAGTATTCCAGGCTCAGTTTTTCTTTCTGCCTCCTTCCGGGTTGTTCCGAGCATCATAGATGATTCCATCACAACGTTGGCAGCGTCTCATCACTGATTGGCTTTCATAGCACGGTGTCACGTGAATTAGCCTGAAAAGTTCAATATTTTCAACTCCAGGGTTTATGCGGGTCTACGGCAAGACGTGCCGCTCCACCGCCCGGATGCTCCAACGCAACGCCCCAGGTGACTCTGCGTAAAAACACGTTTCTCCATTGACTTTGTATGTAATCTCTACGCGCGGGTGTGGACATTTGCGTACGGTGTGGCCGTACCATTAGTGTTTCCCAGATGGGTCGGTGGGTTGCCTACACTGCAGATGACCACTGGCTCTGATATATAAGTGGGTCAGACCCTGCCCTGGCGATGCGGTTCGTGCGCCGCAGAAGAAGGGAAGGAATGTGCTCTGTCTTGGTTCTGGTTAGTAACCTAGCTGCACAGTTGTGGATCAGCTTAAGTCTGTCTGTGAAGAGTCATTACAGTAGTCCAGTCTGCTGGAGAGAAAAGCACGGACACGGTTTTCAGGATCCTTTTGATTTAGAACTGGTTTTACTTTGGCTGTGTTTCTAAGGTGGAAAAATGATGTTTTAATGACTTTCTTTATGTGGGACTGAAAGTTTAAGTCTGAGTCTAGAGTGATTCCCAGACTTGTCATTTCTGGTTTGATCCAGGAGGTGAGTTTGCCCATCCGACTCATCAGCATCCGACTCATCAGCATTTCTCTTTTTGCTTCAGGGTGACAAGTAGAATTTCTGTTTTGTCCTCAGAAGAACTGTTTGTTTTGCACACACTGACTACACTTTAAAAAATGACATATATATTATTTTATTTTAACTTTTATAACATTTTATTTTAGTTTTAATTTGTTCATTATGTTCAGTAAGAAGGAAGGAAATTAATGCTTACAGAGTTAGAAAATTCATGTTGTCCATTCATATAATTTGTAATTTTTTATTTTTTTTTAAATCTTGTCTCGATCTCGTGAATCCAATCTCGTGTCCCATCTTGTGAGCTGAGTGTCTCGTCACACCCCTACTTCTTACAGGCCAACAATACTCAGTCAGTGGATGAGTACGAGTTTAATAAGGCTACGTCCAGACCAGTTTGATACGGGTTTAGTTTTGAAACAGTGAAGATATTACGTAAAAATGGAAATGCTGCTGAAAACACTGAAACACATGACACACCCCTATGAGTGCTGTAAGACACACCCCTATGAGTGCTGTAAGACACACCCCTGTTAGTGCTGTAAGCCACACCCCTATGAGCGCTGTAAGCCACACCCCTATGAGTGCTGTAAGACACACCCCTATGAGTGCTGTAAGACACACCCCTACGAGCGCTGTAAGACACACCCCTATGAGTGCTGTAAGACACACCCCTATGAGCGCTGTAAGACACACCCCTATGAGCGCTGTAAGACACACCCCTATGAGTGCTGTAAGACACACCCCTATGAGCGCTGTAAGACACACCCCTATGAGCGCTGTAAGACACACCCCTATGAGCACTGTAAGCCACACCCCTGTTAGTGCTGTAAGCCACACCCCTATGAGTGCTGTAAGACACACCCCTATGAGTGCTGTAAGACACACCCCTATGAGCGCTGTAAGACACACCCCTATGAGCGCTGTAAGACACACCCCTATGAGCACTGTAAGCCACACCCCTGTTAGTGCTGTAAGCCACACCCCTATGAGCGCTGTAAGCCACACCCCTATGAGTGCTGTAAGACACACCCCTATGAGTGCTGTAAGACACACCCCTATGAGTGCTGTAAGACACACCCCTATGAGCACTGTAAGCCACACCCCTGTTAGTGCTGTAAGCCACACCCCTATGAGCGCTGTAAGCCACACCCCTATGAGTGCTGTAAGACACACCCCTATGAGTGCTGTAAGACACACCCCTATGACTGCTGTAAGACACACCCCTATGAGCGCTGTAAGACACACCCCTATGAGCGCTGTACGACACACCCCTATGAGCGCTGTAAGACACACCCCTATGAGTGCTGTAAGACACACCCCTATGACTGCTGTAAGACACACCCCTATGTTCGCTGTAAGACACACCCCTATGAGCGCTGTACGACACACCCCTATGAGTGCTGTAAGACACACCCCTATGAGTGCTGTACGACACACCCCTATGAGCGCTGTAAGACACACCCCTATGACTGCTGTAAGACACACCCCTATGAGCGCTGTAAGACACACCCCTATGACTGCTGTAAGACACACCCCTATGAGCGCTGTAAGACACACCCCTATGAGCGCTGTAAGACACACCCCTATGAGCACTGTAAGCCACACCCCTGTTAGTGCTGTAAGCCACACCCCTATGAGCGCTGTAAGCCACACCCCTATGAGTGCTGTAAGACACACCCCTATGAGTGCTGTAAGACACACCCCTATGAGTGCTGTAAGACACACCCCTATGAGCACTGTAAGCCACACCCCTGTTAGTGCTGTAAGCCACACCCCTATGAGCGCTGTAAGCCACACCCCTATGAGTGCTGTAAGACACACCCCTATGAGTGCTGTAAGACACACCCCTATGACTGCTGTAAGACACACCCCTATGAGCGCTGTAAGACACACCCCTATGAGCGCTGTACGACACACCCCTATGAGCGCTGTAAGACACACCCCTATGACTGCTGTAAGACACACCCCTATGTTCGCTGTAAGACACACCCCTATGAGCGCTGTACGACACACCCCTATGAGTGCTGTAAGACACACCCCTATGAGTGCTGTACGACACACCCCTATGAGCGCTGTAAGACACACCCCTATGACTGCTGTAAGACACACCCCTATGAGCGCTGTAAGACACACCCCTATGACTGCTGTAAGACACACCCCTATGAGCGCTGTAAGACACACCACTATGAGCGCTGTAAGACACACCCCTATGACTGCTGTAAGACACACCCCTATGAGCGCTGTAAGACACACCCCTGTTAGTGCTGTAAGCCACACCCCTATGAGCACTGTAAGCCGCACCCCTGTTAGTGCTGTAAGCCACACCCCTATGACTGCTGTAAGACACACCCCTATGAGCGCTGTAAGCCACACCCCTATGAGTGCTGTAAGAGACACCCCTATGAGCGCTGTAAGACACACCCCTATGAGTGCTGTAAGACACACCCCTATGAGCGCTGTAAGACACACCCCTATGAGCACTGTAAGCCACACCCCTGTTAGTGCTGTAAGCCACACCCCTATGAGCACTGTAAGACACACCCCTATGAGCGCTGTAAGACACACCCCTATGAGCGCTGTAAGACACACCCCTATGAGCGCTGTAAGACACACCCCTATGAGCACTGTAAGCCACACCCCTGTTAGTGCTGTAAGCCACACCCCTATGAGCACTGTAAGCCACACCCCTGTTAGTGCTGTAAGCCGCACCCCTATGAGCGCTGTAAGCCACACCCCTATGAGTGCTGTAAGACACACCCCTATGAGTGCTGTAAGACACACCCCTATGAGCGCTGTAAGCCACACCCCTATGAGCGCTGTAAGCCACACCCCTGTGAGCACTGTAAGCCACACCCCTATGAGCGCTGTAAGCCACACCCCTATGAGCGCTGTAAGCCACACCCCTGTGAGCACTGTAAGCCACACCCCTATGAGCGCTGTAAGCCACACCCCTGTGAGTGCTGTAAGCCACACCCTTATGAGCACTGTAAGCCACACCCCTGTGAGTGCTGTAAGCCACACCCCTATGACTGCTGTAAGACACACCCCTATGAGCGCTGTAAGACACACCCCTATGACTGCTGTAAGACACACCCCTATGAGCGCTGTAAGACACACCACTATGAGCGCTGTAAGACACACCCCTATGACTGCTGTAAGACACACCCCTATGAGCGCTGTAAGACACACCCCTGTTAGTGCTGTAAGCCACACCCCTATGAGCACTGTAAGCCACACCCCTGTTAGTGCTGTAAGCCACACCCCTATGACTGCTGTAAGACACACCCCTATGAGCGCTGTAAGCCACACCCCTATGAGTGCTGTAAGAGACACCCCTATGAGCGCTGTAAGACACACCCCTATGAGTGCTGTAAGACACACCCCTATGAGCGCTGTAAGACACACCCCTATGAGCACTGTAAGCCACACCCCTGTTAGTGCTGTAAGCCACACCCCTATGAGCACTGTAAGACACACCCCTATGAGCGCTGTAAGACACACCCCTATGAGCGCTGTAAGACACACCCCTATGAGCACTGTAAGCCACACCCCTGTTAGTGCTGTAAGCCACACCCCTATGAGCACTGTAAGCCACACCCCTGTTAGTGCTGTAAGCCGCACCCCTATGAGCGCTGTAAGCCACACCCCTATGAGTGCTGTAAGACACACCCCTATGAGTGCTGTAAGACACACCCCTATGAGCGCTGTAAGCCACACCCCTATGAGCGCTGTAAGCCACACCCCTGTGAGCACTGTAAGCCACACCCCTATGAGCGCTGTAAGCCACACCCCTATGAGCGCTGTAAGCCACACCCCTGTGAGCACTGTAAGCCACACCCCTATGAGCGCTGTAAGCCACACCCCTGTGAGTGCTGTAAGCCACACCCTTATGAGCACTGTAAGCCACACCCCTGTGAGTGCTGTAAGCCACACCCCTGTGAGTGCTGTAAGCCACACCCTTATGAGCGCTGTAAGCCATGCCCGGGTGAGCCCTGTAAGCCACGCCCCTATGAGAGCTGTAAGCCACACCCATATGAGCCCTGTAAGCCACACCCCTATGAGCACTGTAAGCCACACCCACCACTTACAAGAGAACAATAGAAGTCGTAGCAATAAAGAAAACTAATATTCAGAGAATGTTTAACCCCGCCCCTATTTTGTGTCAATCTCCAGTTTCTATGACAACCTGTTCTTGAATTACAGCCAATAATGTGATTTTGACCTTTCTGCAAAGTGCGACCTTGACCTTTGACCTTTTTCTAGATTGATAATTTGGTTGTATGTATATATGTGTCAGTGTGTGTAATATTATGATAATATATCCAGTATTGATTAAGTTATAGCATGATATGTCTATGTTTGACAAGTTACACAAGTTCATTTGGACACATGTCACCTTTGACCTCCAGAGATCTGAAAAACGATTGGTCGTTATATTATTAGAATTGTATAAATGTTCATTCTGCATTGTTTGGTACCAATCTGGACATTCTGTGACTCTCTGTTCTGGAGTTATAACCAATAATTTTGAATTTTATTAAAGAAAATAATCATGCATCTTCAGTAACACAATAAAAGTTAGAGTTTACTGATGATAACTCACAGAGGTTTATGGCTAACATCAAGTCTTTTTGTGTTTTAGTTTATCCGTCTGTGTTTTTAATATGTTACACAAAGGCATGATTTATAAGTGCAGTGTTGGGGGGGGGGGGGTGTTCTGGTATGGTTCCTGTGGTAAACCCAGCACACACACACACGTGGCTGTGAAGGGATCATTCAAACCACACACTAACTACAAAGGATTTGTACTCATGGGGTCCTGAATGTCGACACACAGTTATTTTTCACAGTTATTTTCATTATTCAGTTGCAGATTGGTATATTTAAGCAGGTGTACAATTACCAGGTTTCTAATATAGTCCAGATATTTAACCCATAAAAACCCACTCAGCTGCTGGTAACACCAACCATTTACTGATCTAAACTGTTTAATACCATTAACCCTATCAATGCATGTCAATAATTGGTGTAATATACTGTCTGTCATCTTTTCATAGTTTTTAAATATGACCCATTTGGATGTTCAGAGGCTCTGTAGTTACCATGGAAACACTGTCATCTTCTACATTGATTCACCAGTAAAACCAATGGAGTTGGATCAATGACAGTGAATGGAAACATGTTTGAAATTCACTGAACAATATTGTTGCTGAAAAAGTCACATTTTTAACATTTAATTCTGTGAGTTTTTAGGAACATTTATCTATAGGAAAATATAGTGGGACCTCTATTTACGAAAGACACAGTTAAGAAAAATCCAAGTAACGAAAAACCTTTCATCAATTTTTAGTCTCTGAATACGAAAGAAAAGTCAATTTACAAAATGAAACTGAAACTTCCAAGACATAAATACTACGTACATTAGTGTACGTACTGTACATACTAGAACATTAACAGACATGTCGACTCCTGTCGCACATGTTACCCCCCCCCCCCTCTCTCTCTCGACCCTCCTAGCATCAGTAAATCTAATGTTCTACCATAATAGTCTAGTTTTGCTCAATGCTGCAACGATTGGTAGAGAAACAAACATAAACAACCATAGAAGAAGAACAACAACAGGTGTAGATTTCCTTTTATCACAGATGAGTGAAGAATGTGAGAAAACGTCAACAATCTTTAAATTCTTTTTACAAAAGCGACAACAGTCGTTCAGTTCCATAATCCACCATTTTGTTTAGTCATTCCTAACTTTCTCCAGACTCCTCCCTCAACTTTCAGGCGCTCTAACTACGTCATCCTAAAGATTACACTGATTGGTTGTAGTACCGTCCTATTGCATACAGAGGATTTGAAAGACAACCTTTTAGCCCCGCCTCCTCTGACTATGAAGCACCACTAGACCCATACATGGAATGAATAGAGATAGCACTGCTAGGCTAGGCTAGGCTAGCACTGCTAGGCTAATGTTACTGATAATCTTAAATACTGGTTAGCTCAAGTTCCAAACATGTCTTGCCTTCAAAATGTGAACTTCTTAGAATTAACAAGAGAATAGGTTTTAGTCTCCATCAGTCATGACCAAACCATTCCCAAAGGGTCAGTGTGGCAACAAGATTTTGTTCCAACAGCAGCAGAACACCCGACTGGACTTCATTAATCAACTGAGCTCAGTCTTCAGAAAGTTGATTGAACTGTGAACTCTTGGTTGGTTGGAAAAACCTGCAGCTGCACTGGCCTTGACTGGTCTAAAGGAATATGGTGTCAGATCTACCAGATCTACTTCCAAACACGGTCTGCACATTATAATCCATTCACTTTACAGGTTCTTTCTAGTGGAATATTTACTAATACCAATATTTGAATATGAAATAACATGACATTTAGGAAACTAAAGGTTAGTGTATTTTCTGGACTATAAGGTGACACTGAAAAAAACTTTAATTTACTATAAAAACCACAGTGTGACTAATATATGGATTAACTCTGGTTGTGTTTAATGACTTTATTCTAATAATATTGACTTGACTTAATGTTCTTTATAATCCACTTCACCTTATATATGAAGAATCTATAAAATAATCCATTCATTGACAGTGTGTCTTATAGTGACTAAATATTATCATTAATGAACCTTTATCATGTGACATAAACTAAACTAGACGTAA
>CM035795.1:50655120-50662620 GCA_020466265.1 Siphamia tubifer
GTGTCTGCGTGGGTTTTCTCCAGGTACTCTGGCTCCTCCCACCATCCAAACACATGCACTGATAGGTTAACTGGTTAACTGGTTAACTGGTTAATCTAAATCACCCATAGGTGTGAATGTGAGAGTGATTGTTCAGTCCTGAGATGAACTGCAGACTCATACAGGGTGACCTCTGACCCCGCCTTTACCTGCTGGAGCTGGATTAGACCTCCTGTGACCCCTGTGACCCCTCTGACCACTGTGAGGATAAAGCGGGTTCAGATGATGAGACAAGAGATAAGGTGACACTGAAAAGACTTTAATTTACGACAAAAACCACAGTTCACCTTAAATATGAAGAATCTATAAAATAATCCATTCATTGACAGTGTGTCTTATAGTGACTAAATATTGTCATTAATGAACCTTTATCATGTGACATAAACCAAACTAGACGTAAATGTGGGTCTAATGATGATAACTATAATTAAATATATAATGTAGTTATAGATGAACAATAAAAAACAGACAAAATGTGGATTAGAAATTAAAAACATTCCTAAAATGTCTTAGATTTTGTGACAAAAACAAAATGAAACATTATTTTAATTCTTTTAGCCGTGTGTTCTTATTTATTTTTTATTGCTGTCTCTTGCAAGGGACTCGTCAAATTATGTCCCCACTAATGTCAACATCATGATTCCTCCCATGTATGGACAGACTTTTACTGTAAACCAGGGGTGTCAAAGTGTGGTCCACGAGGGCCGGTGTCCTGCATGTTTTAGATGTTTCCCTCTTCCATTCCACCTGGAGGTCATTACATCATTATCAGTCTGATGAGGAGCTGATTATTAACTCTTTAAATGTCAGAGAGAGTTTAAATATTCAGAAAAAATTCATTTTCTTTTTAGTTTTGTGCATTGGACAAGGTGCCAAAAAGCAAGATTTAAAATTTTTTTTTTTTTTTAAATTTTATTTAAACATTTTTTAAGGGAAAATTAATATCGCTGGGACCAAATTTCAATACGAGTTTGTTTTTTTTTAGTTTATTTCAGTCATATTTTCACTTCAAAGCAGCAAAAAGAGAGAGAGAACAATAGAGAATTTGACTGAAAAAGACTCAGGAGAAGCAAAGATTATTAAGTAAGAAGTCATTTTCCACATTATTTGTCATTTTGTAAATATTTATTAGTTTCTGTTGCTCATTTTGTTTATTTTTCTACATTTATTTTTTTTTTATTTAATATTTTTCTTTGATTTGTGTCTTTACTTTGTTCATGTTACCAATTATTTAGTTAGTTGTCAGGAGTTAAAGGATTAAAACTGAATCACATGGAAGAAGGAAATATCTAAAACATGCAGGACACCGGCCCTCCAGGACTGGAGTTTGACACCTGTGCTGTAAAAGAATGTGGATGTTATCATAGAAATAGATGAAGCATCACTTGTCAATAGAAAATAAAACCAACAGTGTCCAGCAGAGGGCAGTACACTACAGTCTGAGGAGCAGGAAGTTCTGTAGAATTAATAATATGAACCAAAAACAGTTAAAGTTCAGTCAGAAAGAAAAACAGCTGATACTGATGAAACTTTTACTCATGTCTCATTTGGGTGTAACCCTGTTTGACCACGTGGATTTAATACCACAGGAGAGAAGTAACTAAGTATTAGTACTTTGTCATTGTATTTAAGTAGATTTTTGAAGTATCTGTACATTTACTTCAGTATTTATTTCTCTGACAACTTTGTACTTTTACTTTCTATAGTTTTTTTTTTATAAATATCTGTACTTTATACTCTGTACATTCTCAGAATAAACTCATTCCTTTTTCAAACTAAACAGATGTGACAGTAAATAAGTGACTTTGGAGCAAAAATCAAATATGGTGATTTCTATCATTTTCACTGTATCTCAGAATTATGTCATATTTATGACTTATCGCAGTTGTGCCTTTGTTTCTTTTAATTTTGACTTTTTATCTAATAGTTATGCTTTTTTATCTCATGTTTATGAGTTTTTAAAATGATTAATGGCCTTTTCTCTAAATTGTGACTTCTCCTTTTTTGTCTCTTCCCATTCCCACAAATCTGAGTACCATGAACAAATCAAACACATTATTTTCCCAGTAACTCACTTTTAAGGACATTATTTTAAATACTTTTTATTTATTTTACAATTAAGCAGTTGTAGTTTTGTATTTTTTACTTCAGTAAAGGAGTTGAATCAGTACTTCTACTTTTCCCACAAGTACCTGTACTTTGACTTCAGAACAGAATGTGAGTTGTCTACTTTGCCTCTAATTAAAACACAGGGTGTGTTGGCGTCTCAGAGGTGTTAATTGATTAGTAACCACATGATGTTTCCAATGCCAATGAGGAAGCGTCATGAACAAAGAACATGTGATATGACACAAACTGATGAACTTTTACTACAAACAGAGGCTGTATATTTGCAAAACTCAAAAGTCTCCCTCATAAAAACATCTAAAAAGTTCCTCACACATGGGAGTAGTCATGATGTTGACATTGGTGGGGACATCATTTGACAACTTCCTCATGAGAGACCGAAAGAAAAAATTATTAAAAACACAGTAAAAGAATATTTCTTCTCTATTAAAAAAAAAAAAAACAAAAAAAAACATAATTTAAAGAGTAATTTTATTCTGAACTATAATGATGCTTTTAGATGTTTATGTTGTAAAGCTGTAAATGTGAGGAAGTCTTACAGAAGTATATATATATATATATGACAAATAAAATAAATACTCCTCATATTTGCTTTGGAGTAGCGACCACATTCTGACAAATTTGATCTTTTCAGACCAGTAACATAATAGAGTCAAAATGAACATGGATTAATCCATTATCATGATCAATCTGATTAAAAATGTGATCACAATTAAATGGAACATGTGTATGAACTCAAGTTGTTTTGTTGAAACTGTTGAACACATTAATTGCATATATATATATATATATATATATATATATATATTTATTCCATACACAATTTTACACCCATGCACATATGGGTGATTTAGATCCAGTTAACTAGTTAACCTATCAGTGCATGCGTTTGGATGGTGGGAGGAGCCAGAGTACCTGGAGAAAACCCACACGGACACGAGGAGAACATGTAAACTCCACACAGAAAGGTCTGGTGTGGGAATAGAACCAACAACCTTCTGTCTGTGAGGCACCAGTGTTAACTACTGCACCACCAGTGTTAACTACTGCACCACCAGTGTTAACTACTGCACCACCAGTGTTAACTACTGCACCACCAGTGTTAACTACTTGTTACGGTACAGACGAGGAGACCCAATTGCAGATCCTTTTCCAGTCTTTATTGATCACTGTAAGAACCAAAAAAACAGAGGCAGTCAAAAACATTTTCAAAACCCAAAAACAGTCTGTCATAAGCAGGGAAAAAAAAAACACTCAGAGGTCATAGGCAAAAACGCAAAAAAAAACTTCAGCCAAAAAGGGCGATGCAGGAAAAAACCAAAGTAGCAAAATACAACAAGTGAGGCAGATAAAAGTACGAAAAGTACAACAAAAAATTAGGCAATACTCTAGTAATCCAAAGCTCAGAAGTACTCACAGAAACATGGACAGACAATCTGACAAAGAGCAGGGGATGAACATGCCTTAAATAGGTGGAGTGTAAAATGAATGCACCTGTTCTACACAGAACCAGGTGACAAACAATTAAAGTCAAAGGTCAAATGAAACAAGGGCCCAGGGGAGGTCTTACACAAATACACCACAAGGGGTCAGCAAAGAGTCAAAGACAGAAAACAGTCTATGACAGGGGTTGTCAAACTTTTTTGGCCCAGGTCCCCCTTGGAGGGGTGACATTTTTCCATGTCCCCCCTCATCCTCACGATACTGAAAATGATAAAAAACCACTTCAACAATGATTATTATGAAACAATGATAACCTTTTTTAATAGTGCTTTTGTACAAACCAGCCACATTTTCAGGTATTATAATATAAATGAACACTTCAGAAACAACAATTTTAAATAATTTTAAAATAATAAACGGAACAAAAGACACACAAAACCGTGTGTGTGTGTGTGTGTGTGACAGACAGACAGACAGGCAGGCAGACAGGCAGACAGGCAGACAGACAGACAGACAGACAGACAGACAGACAGACAGACAGACAGACAGACAGACAGACAGACAGACAGACAGACAGAGACTTAATGAGAGGGATGATCTTGTCAAACTCAATATAACTATCAATGTACTTTCTCTTTTTAGGGTTAGGGCGTTTGTTTTTGTCATTGTCATTTTCATTGTCATTTCTTTTACCACTTCTTGAGGAACTTGGCGGACACAAAAATCGATCCATGTTCGCTGCAGGGTGGCTAAAAATAGCCTGTGACTCGCTCCGTCTCAATTTAGTCAAGCTGGCGTCAAACAGCGCTGTTACTTCCGCCCGCTCGCTACAAAATAAAACTTCCGCATTTCAAAATAAAACAGCAAAAAAATAAAATAAAACAAAAAAAACAAAAACGTGAATAATTTCGCGTACCCCCTGGACATGCGCCACGTCCCCCTAGGGGTCCGCGGACCCCAGTTTGAGAACTGTGGATCTATAACACTACTGCACCACCATGCAGCCCTTGAATAATAATAATAATAATAAAAATAATAATAATAATAATAATAATAATAATAATAATAATAACAATAATAATAATAATAATAATAATAATAATAATAATAATAATAATAATAATGATAATAATAATAATAATAATAATAATAATAATAATAATAATAATAATAATAATAATAATAATAATAATAATAATAATAATAATAATAATAATGGTAATAATAATAATAATAATAATAATAATAATAAAAATAATAATAATAATAATAATAATAATAATAATAATAATAATAATAATAATAATAATAATAATAATAATAATAATAATAAAAATAATAATAATAATAATAATAATAATAATAATAATAATAATAATAATAATAATAATAACAACAACAATAATAATAATAATAATAATAATAATAATAATAATAATGATAATAATAATAATAATAATAATAATAATAATAATAATAATAATAATAATAATAATAATAATAATGATAATAATAATAATAATAATAATAATAATAATAATAATAATAATAATAATAATAATAATAATAATAATAATAATAATAATAATAAATAACTCTGACTCATTAAACTGTTGATTTAAACAGTTTTTATTCATAATAATAACTGTTATAAAATCTCAGACTGACTTATACAACAAATATAAACCTGTTCGCTCTGTATTTATAACAGTTATAAGTTCTACTATTCAAACTTTCTACTGTTGTATGTGAAGCTGTCTGATGCCAGACTGTTACCACACTTTGACAGAGTTGTGAAAAATAAAACAGATGACAGTAAGGAATGTTTCCTGTGGCTACAGGGTTGTGTTATTTTAAAGCTGCTCATCAACAGATAGACATAAAGATAGACAGTGATGTCACTATGGAAAGCAGATAGGGTCAAACGTATGCTTCCTTTTTCTCTTTAAATGACAGTCTGCAAAGTCACCAATAAAGCTGAATCATTTGCTCATACTGGGAAATGCAAAGTGGTCTGCTGTTGCAAAAACAACACGCATCTGCCTGCACTTACCACACACTGTCAAGTCACATCCTGTGGACATGTGACTTTTAAAAATGCCACAGTAAATGACAGCAGGATGCACCAAGAGGAGGCAGAAACATTCCATAAAGTTTGTGTCACCATTTTTTTACAAATGTGTGAATGTTTTTTCTTCATCTCTGCTTAAATCTAACCCTGTATGTTTGTCTTCACTGACGTCTTCTACATTTAATGAGCTACAAAACAAGGAACTGTTTCTTTTCATTCTTGAATTAAAGCTTCATTTGCATCATATTTGACACAACACACACAACCAGCCATAAGATGTTCAGTTTATTTCATAAAATAATCAATAGAATGTTTTTGTGAATGTCATCAGCCTGTTTGTTTTGTTGCCATGGAGATGTCACTGTCATTCAAGTCTGACTTTAAGACACAGTCGAAGGTGGAAAAGTGTTCGTTAAAAGTAGGAATAGTAATTATAAAAAAGAGTCTGTGTCGTGTTCATAAAAGTGTTGACAACATCTTAAAAGCATCAAAAGTAAAAGAGCAGACATGTTGGTTTGACTTTAATATGTAGGTGGTCAAAGTACATACTGTACTGCAGTACAAGTACAGCTACCGGTGTGAAAAAATACTCTGGTAAAAGTAGAAGTACTGATTCAACTTTTTTACTGAAGTAATTGTTTTAATTATAGTATAAAAGTAAAACTGCTTTTTTTGCCATGAATACAATAATCCTTATTTAACCAAGAAAAAGTATGTAAAATAAAGCTTTAAAAGTGAGTCAGTTCGTCCAGAATGTGTTTGATCGAGTCACAGTTACTCAGTTTTGTGGATATGGAAATCACAAAACAACAATTCAAATAAAAAGTTATCATGATATTTAAAAAAAGAAGTTAAAGTTGTTAGATAATAGTCTTAGAACTATAATATATAAAGTCACAGTTTTTCTTCTCCACTGATTTTCCATCTGAAGTGAATTATTTTATCACCATCACATCGTCGGGAGTAAAAGTAAAAAGTTGCCAGAAAAATTAATACTCAAGAATAGTACAGATACCTAAAAAAAAGTACTACATAAGTACACAAAGTACTTGCACTTGGTTACTGTGTTAAAGCTAACTTCATACAGAGACATGTTGTGTTTTTAGGACCTTTACAGAAAAACTCTCTGGATTCCTGTGAAAATTCTGATTAAATAAAGACATGAACTCATAAATCACATGTAGTTCAGTATTAAAAATGATTATTCTTTATTAACTGTCACCTTTGACCTTCTGTGCTGCATCATAAACATATCATATTTACTGTTGCATAAGTCTCATGCTGTCAGTTATTTATTTATTTATTTATTAATGCATTTGGAAGATGCTTTTATCCAAAGATACTTACAGGGAAAAGTTATGGTAGAAATAAACTAGTGTGAAATCTGACTCCTACTTTCCAGTTCCTTCAGGATTTATCTGGTCTTTTTTCAGATTGTTTCGTCCTAAAATGTCTGATGTTTCATGAGCTTTTCTGAAAAATTGCTTTTTGCTTTTTTTGTTTTTTTTTAGGCTTTTGTTGCAGAAGGAAGTGAAAGGTGTGATAAATAGTTGTGATTTTTCCTTTTTTGTAATAAAAATGAATATTTCAAATATTTATTTCGTGGAAAATTTATTCAAAGTCATTTGAATTAATTTTGAATTTGGACACGTGTCACCTTTGACCTACAGAGATCTGCAAAACCCGACAACAATCACACACAAACAAAGGAAAAGACGGGACATTATTACACACTAGAGCGTTAGCGTTAGCACAAGTCGACTTATATTTGGAGGAGTGGACACGTCTCATGTTATTCTTTCTGTCCCTCGGTGCATAAA
>CM035795.1:50666563-50681563 GCA_020466265.1 Siphamia tubifer
AATATCACTTATCTACAGGTATATTATCATTAATATCACTTATCTACAGGTATATTATCATTAATATCACTTATCTACAAGTATCTTATCATTAATATCACTTATCTACAGGTATATTATCATTAATATCACTTATCTACAAGTATATTATCATTAATATCACTTATCTACAGTTATCTTATCATTAATATCACTTATCTACAAGTATCTTATCATTAATATCACTTATCTACAGGTATATTATCATTAATATCACTTATCTACAGGTATATTATCAT
The DNA here is from genome assembly GCA_020466265.1 of Siphamia tubifer. NCBI lineage: Eukaryota > Metazoa > Chordata > Actinopteri > Kurtiformes > Apogonidae > Siphamia > Siphamia tubifer. The sequence continues at coordinate 50,666,842 of CM035795.1, forward strand.
TAATATCACTTATCTACAGGTATATTAACATTAATATCACTTATCTACAAGTATATTATCATTAATAGCACTTATCTACAAGTATCTTATCATTAATATCACTCATCTACAATTATTTTATCATTAATATCACTTATCTACAGGTATATTATCATTAATATCACTCATCTACAAGTATTTTATCATTAATATCACTTATCTACAGGTATATTATCATTAATATCACGTATGTGCAAGTATTTTATCATTAATATCACTTATCTACAGGTATATTATCATTAATATCACTTATCTACAGGTATATTATCATTAATATCACGTATGTGCAAGTATTTTATCATTAATATCACTCATCTACAAGTATATTATCATTAATATCACTTATCTACAGTTATCTTATCATTAATATCACTTATCTACAAGTATATTATCATTAATATCACTTATCTACAGGTATATTATCATTAATATCACTTATCTATAGGTATATTATCATTAATATCACTTATCTACAAGTATATTATCATTAATATCACTTATCTAAAGGTATATTATAATTAATATCACTTATTTACAGATATATTATCATTAATATCACTTATGTAGAGGTTTATTATCATTAATATCACTTATCTACAAGTATCTTATCATTAATATCACTTATCTACAAGTATATTATCATTAATATCACTTATCTACAGTTATCTTATCATTAATATCACTTATCTACAAGTATATTATCATTAATATCACTTATCTATAGGTATATTAACATTAATATCACTTATCTACAAGTATATTATCATTAATAGCACTTATCTACAAGTATCTTATCATTAATATCACTTATCTACAAGTATATTATAATTAATATCACTTATTTACAGATATATTATCATTAATATCACTTATCTACAGGTATATTATCATTAATATCACTTATCTACAAGTATCTTATCATTAATATCACTTATCTACAGGTATATTATAATTAATATCACTTATTTACAGATATATTATCATTAATATCACTTATCTACAAGTATCTTATCATTAATATCACTTATCTACAGGTATATTATCATTAATATCACTTATCTACAAGTATCTTATCATTAATATCACTTATCTACAGGTATATTATCATTAATATCACTTATCTACAAGTATATTATCATTAATATCACTTATCTACAAGTATATTATCATTAATATCACTTATCTACAAGTATATTATCATTAATGTCACTTATCTACAAGTATATTATCATTAATATCACTTATCTACAGGTATATTATAAATGATATCACTTATCTACAGATATATTATCATTAATATCACTTATGTAGAGGTTTATTATCATTAATATCACTTATCCACAGGTATATTATCATTAATATCACTTATCTACAGATATATTATAATTAATATCACTTATCTACAGGTATATTATCATTAATATCACTTATGTAGAGGTTTATTATCATTAATATCACTCATCTACAAGTATTTTATCATTAATATCATTTATCTACAGGTATATTATCATTAATATCACTTATCTACAGGTATATTATCATTAATATCACTTATCTACAGGTATATTATCATTAATATCACTTATCTAGAGGTGTATTATCATTAATATCACTTATCTACAAGTATTTTATCATTAATATCACTCATCTACAAGTATATTATCATTAATATCACTTATCTATAGGTATATTATAAATAATATCACTTATCTACAAGTATATTATCATTAATATCACTTATGTACAAGTATTTTATCATTAATATCACTTATCTACAGGTATATTATAAATAATATCACTTATCTACAGATATATTATCATTAATATCACTTATGTAGAGGTTTATTATCATTAATATCACTTATCTACAGGTATATTATAAATAATATCACTTATCTACAGATATATTATAGATAATATCACTTATCTACAGATATATTATCATTAATATCACTTATGTAGAGGTTTATTATCATTAATATCACTCATCTACAAGTATTTTATCATTAATATCACTTATCTACAGGTATATTATCATTAATATCACTTATCTAGAGGTGTATTATCATTAATATCACTTATCTACAAGTATTTTATCATTAATATCACTCATCTACAAGTATATTATCATTAATATCACTTATCTATAGGTATATTATAAATAATATCACTTATCTACAAGTATATTATCATTAATATCACTTATGTACAAGTATTTTATCATTAATATCACTTATCTACAGGTATATTATAAATAATATCACTTATCTACAGATATATTATAAATAATATCACTTATCTACAGATATATTATCATTAATATCACTTATGTAGAGGTTTATTATCATTAATATCACTTATCTACAGGTATATTATAAATAATATCACTTATCTACAGATATATTATAAATAATATCACTTATCTACATGTATATTATCATTAATATCAGTTATCTACAAGTATTTTATCATTAATATCACTTATCTACAGGTATATTATCATTAATATCACTTATGTACAAGTATTCTATCATTAATATCATTTATCTACAGGTATATTATCATTAATATCACTTATGTACAAGTATTTTATCATTAATATCACTTATCTACAGGTATATTATAAATAATATCACTTATCTACAGGTATATTATCATTAATATCACTTATGTACAAGTATTTTATCATTAATATCACTTATCTACAGGTATATTATAAATAATATCACTTATCTACAGGTATATTATCATTAATATCAGTTATCTACAGGTATCTTATCATTAATATCAGTTATCTACAGATATATTACCATTAATATCACTTATCTACAGGTATCTTATTATTAATATAACTTATGTAGAGGTTTATTATCATTAATATCACTTATCTACAAGTATCTTATCATTAATATCACTTATCTACAGATATATTATAAATAATATCACTTATCTACAGATATATTATCATTAATATCACTCATCTACAAGTATTTTATCATTAATATCACTTATCTACAGGTGTATTATCATTAATATCACTTATCTACAGGTATATTATCATTAATATCACTTATCTACAGGTATATTATCATTAATATCACTTATCTAGAGGTGTATTATCATTAATATCACTTATCTACAAGTATTTTATCATTAATATCACTCATCTACAAGTATATTATCATTAATATCACTTATGTACAAGTATTTTATCATTAATATCACTTATCTACAGGTATATTATAAATAATATCACTTATCTACAGATATATTATAAATAATATCACTTATCTACAGATATATTATCATTAATATCACTTATGTAGAGGTTTATTATCATTAATATCACTTATCTACAAGTATATTATCATTAATATCACTTATGTACAAGTATTTTATCATTAATATCACTTATCTACAGGTATATTATAAATAATATCACTTATCTACAGATATATTATAAATAATATCACTTATCTACAGATATATTATCATTAATATCACTTATGTAGAGGTTTATTATCATTAATATCACTTATCTACAGGTATATTATAAATAATATCACTTATCTACAAGTATATTATCATTAATATCACTTATGTACAAGTATTTTATCATTAATATCACTTATCTACAGGTATATTCTCATTAATATCACTTATCTACAAGTATCTTATCATTAATATAACTTATCTAAAAGGTATATTATAATTAATATCACTCATCTACAAGTATATTATCATTAATATAACTTATCTACATGTATATTATCATTAATATCAGTTATCTACAGATATATTATCATTAATATCACTTATCTACAGGTATATTATCATTAATATCACTTATCTAGAGGTGTATTATCATTAATAGCACTTATCTATAGGTATATTATCATTAATATCACTTATCTAGAGGTGTATTATCATTAATAGCACTTATCTACAAGTATTTTATCATTAATATCACTTATATACAAGTATATTATCATTAATATCACTTATCTAGAGGTGTATTATCATTAATAGCACTTATCTATAGGTATATTATCATTAATATCACTTATCTACAGGTATATTATCATTAATATCACTTATGTACAAGTATTTTATCATTAATATCATTTATCTACAGGTATATTATCATTAATATCACTTAACTACAGGTATATTATCATTAATATCACTTATCTACAGGTATATTATCATTAATATCACTTATGTACAAGTATTTTATCATTAATATCATTTATCTACAGGTATATTATCATTAATATCACTTATCTACAGGTATATTATAAATAATATCACTTATCTACAGATATATTATAAATAATATCACTTATCTACAGGTATATTATCATTAATATCAGTTATCTACAAGTATCTTATCATTAATATCACTTATCTACAGATATATTATAAATAATATCACTTATCTACAGATATATTATCATTAATATCACTTATGTAGAGGTTTATTATCATTAATATCACTTATCTAGAGGTGTATTATCATTAATATCACTTATCTACAAGTATTTTATCATTAATATCACTCATCTACAAGTATATTATCATTAATATCACTTATCTATAGGTATATTATCATTAATATCAGTTATCTACAGATATATTACCATTAATATCACTTATCTACAGGTATCTTATTATTAATATAACTTATCTACAAGTATCTTATCATTAATATCACTTATCTACAGATATATTATAAATAATATCACTTATCTACAGATATATTATCATTAATATCACTTATGTAGAGGTTTATTATCATTAATATCACTCATCTACAAGTATTTTATCATTAATATCACTTATCTACAGGTGTATTATCATTAATATCACTTATCTAGAGGTGTATTATCATTAATATCACTTATCTACAAGTATTTTATCATTAATATCACTCATCTACAAGTATATTATCATTAATATCACTTATCTATAGGTATATTATAAATAATATCACTTATCTACAGGTATATTATCATTAATATCACTTATGTACAAGTATTTTATCATTAATATCACTTATCTACAGGTGTATTATCATTAATATCACTTATCTAGAGGTGTATTATCATTAATATCACTTATCTACAAGTATTTTATCATTAATATCACTTATCTACAGGTGTATTATCATTAATATCACTTATCTAGAGGTGTATTATCATTAATATCACTTATCTACAAGTATTTTATCATTAATATCACTCATCTACAAGTATATTATCATTAATATCACTTATCTATAGGTATATTATAAATAATATCACTTATCTACAGATATATTATCATTAATATCACTTATGTAGAGGATTATTATCATTAATATCACTTATCTACAAGTATATTATCATTAATATCACTTATGTACAAGTATTTTATCATTAATATCACTTATCTACAGGTATATTATAAATAATATCACTTATCTACAGATATATTATAAATAATATCACTTATCTACAGATATATTATCATTAATATCACTTATGTAGAGGTTTATTATCATTAATATCACTTATCTACAGGTATATTATAAATAATATCACTTATCTACAGATATATTATAAATAATATCACTTATGTAGAGGTTTATTATCATTAATATCACTTATCCACTGGTACATTATCATTAATATCACTTATCTACAGGTATATTCTCATTAATATCACTTATCTACAGATATATTATCATTAATATCACTTATGTAGAGGTTTATTATCATTAATATCACTTATCCACTGGTACATTATCATTAATATCACTTATCTACAGGTATATTCTCATTAATATCACTTATCTACAAGTATCTTATCATTAATATAACTTATCTAAAAGGTATATTATAATTAATATCACTCATCTACATGTATATTATCATTAATATCAGTTATCTACAGATATATTATCATTAATATCACTTATCTACAGGTATATTATCATTAATATCACTTATCTAGAGGTGTATTATCATTAATAGCACTTATCTATAGGTATATTATCATTAATATCACTTATCTACAAGTATATTATCATTAATATCACTTATCTAAAGGTATTTTATCATTAATATCACTTATCTACAGGTATATTATCATTAATATCACTTATGTACAAGTATTTTATCATTAATATCATTTATCTACAGGTATATTATCATTAATATCACTTAACTACAGGTATATTATCATTAATATCACTTATCTACAGGTATATTATCATTAATATCACTTATGTACAAGTATTTTATCATTAATATCACTTATCTACAGGTATATTATAAATAATATCACTTATCTACAAGTATTTTATCATTAATATCACTTATGTAGAGGATTATTATCATTAATATCACTTATCTACAAGTATATTATCATTAATATCACTTATGTACAAGTATTTTATCATTAATATCACTTATCTACAGGTATATTATAAATAATATCACTTATCTACAGATATATTATAAATAATATCACTTATCTACAGATATATTATCATTAATATCACTTATCTACAAGTATCTTATCATTAATATCACTTATCTACAGATATATTATAAATAATATCACTTATCTACAGATATATTATCATTAATATCACTTATGTAGAGGTTTATTATCATTAATATCACTCATCTACAAGTATTTTATCATTAATATCACTTATCTACAGGTGTATTATCATTAATATCACTTATCTACAAGTATTTTATCATTAATATCACTCATCTACAAGTATATTATCATTAATATCACTTATCTATAGGTATATTATAAATAATATCACTTATCTACAGGTATATTATCATTAATATCACTTATGTACAAGTATTTTATCATTAATATCACTTATCTACAGGTATATTATAAATAACATCACTTATCTACAGATATATTATCATTAATATCACTTATGTAGAGGATTATTATCATTAATATCACTTATCTACAAGTATATTATCATTAATATCACTTATGTACAAGTATTTTATCATTAATATCACTTATCTACAGGTATATTATAAATAATATCACTTATCTACAGATATATTATAAATAATATCACTTATCTACAGATATATTATCATTAATATCACTTATGTAGAGGTTTATTATCATAAATATCACTTATCCACAGGTATATTATCATTAATATCACTTATCTACAGGTATATTATAATTAATATCACTTATGTAGAGGTTTATTATCATTAATATCACTTATCTACAGGTATATTATCATTAATATCAGTTATCTACAGGTATCTTATTATTAATATAACTTATCTACAGGTATCTTATCATTAATATCAGTTATCTACAGATATATTACCATTAATATCACTTATCTACAGGTATCTTATTATTAATATAACTTATCTACAGGTATCTTATCATTAATATCACTTATCTACAGGTATATTATCATTAATATCACTTATCTACAAGTATTTTATCATTAATATCACTTATCTACAGGTATATTATCATTAATATCACTTATCTAGAGGTGTATTATAAATAATATCACTTATCTACAGGTATATTATCATTAATAGCACTTATCTACAGGTATATTATCATTAATATCACTTATCTACAGGTATATTATCATTAATATCACTTATCTACAGGTATATTATCATTAATAGCACTTATCTACAGGTATATTATCATTAATATCACTTATCTACAGGTATATTATCATTAATATCACTTATCTACAAGTATCTTATCATTAATATCACTTATCTACAAGTATCTTATCATTAATATCACTTATCTACAGGTATATTATAAATAATATCACTTATCTACAGATATATTATAAATAATATCACTTATCTACAGATATATTATCATTAATATCACTTATGTAGAGGTTTATTATCATAAATATCACTTATCCACAGGTATATTATCATTAATATCACTTATGTAGAGGTTTATTATCATTAATATCACTTATCTACAGGTATATTATCATTAATATCAGTTATCTACAGGTATCTTATTATTAATATAACTTATCTACAGGTATATTATCATTAATATCACTTATCTAGAGGTGTATTATAAATAATATCACTTATCTACAGGTATATTATCATTAATATCACTTATCTACAGGTATATTATTATTAATATCACTTATCTACAAGTATCTTATCATTAATATCACTTATCTACAGGTATATTATAAATAATATCACTTATCTACAGATATATTATCATTAATATCACTTATGTAGAGGTTTATTATCATAAATATCACTTATCCACAGGTATATTATCATTAATATCACTTATCTACAGGTATATTATAATTAATATCACTTATGTAGAGGTTTATTATCATTAATATCACTTATCTACAGGTATCTTATTATTAATATAACTTATCTACAGGTATCTTATCATTAATATCAGTTATCTACAGATATATTATCATTAATATCACTTATCTACAAGTATCTTATCATTAATATCACTTATCTACAAGTATCTTATCATTAATATCACTTATCTACAGGTATATTATCATTAATATCACTTATCTACAGGTATATTATCATTAATATCACTTATCTAGAGGTGTATTATAAATAATATCACTTATCTACAGGTATATTATCATTAATATCACTTATCTACAAGTATCTTATCATTAATATCACTTATCTACAGGTATATTATCATTAATATCACTTATCTACAAGTATCTTATCATTAATATCACTTATCTACAGATATATTATCATTAATATCACTTATGTAGAGGTTTATTATCATAAATATCACTTATCCACAGGTATATTATCATTAATATCACTTATCTACAGGTATCTTATTATTAATATAACTTATCTACAGGTATCTTATCATTAATATCAGTTATCTACAGATATATTATCATTAATATCACTTATCTACAAGTATCTTATCATTAATATCACTTATCTACAAGTATCTTATCATTAATATCACTTATCTACAGGTATATTATCATTAATATCACTTATCTACAGGTATATTATCATTAATATCACTTATCTAGAGGTGTATTATAAATAATATCACTTATCTACAGGTATATTATCATTAATATCACTTATCTACAAGTATCTTATCATTAATATCACTTATCTACAGGTATATTATCATTAATATCACTTATCTACAGGTATATTATCATTAATATCACTTATCTACAGGTATATTATCATTAATATCACTTATCTACAAGTATCTTATCATTAATATCACTTATCTACAAGTATCTTATCATTAATATCACTTATCTACAGGTATATTATCATTAATATCACTTATCTACAGGTATATTATCATTAATATCACTTATCTACAGGTATATTATCATTAATATCACTTATCTACAGGTATATTATAATTAATATCACTTATCTACAGGTATATTAACATTAATATCACTTATCCACAGGTATATTATCATTAATATCACTTATCTACAGGTATATTATCATTAATATCACTTATCTACAGGTATATTATCATTAATATCACTTATCCACAGGTATATTATCATTAATATTACTTATCTATAGGTATGTTATTCAGTAGTTCATGCTCTGTGACACTAAATAAACAAAATTTTAATGATATTTGTGGGGTTTTTTTCTTCTCAGTAACATAAAATAAATAAGTCCTTGCGGTTAAATTGTCAATTTGTATTGAATTAAACTGAATTGAATTGTATCAATTTCTATCGTTTACTATTTTTTTGAATCTCCCTGAATCAGATCATTGTCTGTGAATCGAGATTTGAACCGGATCGTTGTGTGAGTGACAGATTCACCTACCGACCGCTTATCAATTCATTGTTAATCAATCAATAAGGGGAAGCAACTAATCATTAATGGATTAATAAATAATTTACATCCAGATCTGTATCTATATACAGATTGGAAGGAGCAGTCCCCCCAGTGCCCCGCCCCCTCCCTTCTAATCCATTTTAGTGCACACCAGCTTAGAGCCTTGTCACAGCATATGAAACTAATTGGAGGTGAAGGGAGGGGGTGGGGCTCCTAGGTGAGTGCTCCTTCCTGTGTGGGATTGGACCATTTTGTGGGTCACATTTGATCCCCGGGCCGCATGTTTGAGACCACTGTCATAGAACAATACACCTGCTCTTTACTTTCACTTTCCCAGATGTGTCTGGTACCACAACTGGTACCACTACTGGTACCACTACTGGTACTGGTACCACATTACTGTAGGTGCAGCTCCTCATCTGTAGGTCCTTCAGTACCAGTACCAGTACCGTTACCAGTACCGTTACCAGTACCGGTACCGGTTCCTCACCTGTAGGTTCTCCAGACGTTCCTTCAGCGTCTGTAACATCTTTCCCGTCTGTTCTGGAGAAAAGTTTCCGTGTTTGGCATAGGACGGCCCCTTCCTCTGGTGGTCGCCATGGGGGTAGTGGTGGTCGTTACTATGGTAACCTGAAGCCCCGTGGTGTGGGTTGGATGCTGTGTGGTGGTTGTCATGGTGGCCGGTGCCGTGGTGACCGCCGTAGCCCTCACACAGGGTCAGCTTGGCGGTCAGTTCTCGGATGGTCTCCCTCTGGTCCAGGATGGTCTCCTTCTGTCGCACCAGACTCTCCCGCAGGTGCAGGATGGTCGCTTTGGCATCGTCTGACACCAAGCTGCGGCGGGTGCTGCCGTCCTGGCCACTGGTCCCAGCCGGGGGCGGGACACTGGGCGGGGAGAAGCAGCTGGGGTCTGCATCCGGGGGGATGGGCGTGCACACAAACTTGGGGCTGATGCCATACTCGTATTCCGGCCCCGGCAAACCGCCCGCCACCGCCGCACACAACAGGAAGTAGTAGAAGACCAGGGTCACTATGGGGGCAGGGCCTAAGCGCCTGGGCCTCGTCATGCTCAGACCAGCACCTTTGTCTGTGGACATATATGTCTGTAATCTGAGCTCCTCCACAAACACACCTTAACTGTGCTGGGACCAACACCATGAACGCAACACAACCTGGAAGTGGGCGGAGCTCTGGGGAAGCATGTCTATCAAGAAGCAGGAGCAGGAAGATCCTCCTCAGTTCTGGAATAATCCCTTTAACTTCAGCTGTTAATCACTGATCAAAGTCTGGAGAGAACCTGAAAGGACACACAAATACAAAAGGTCAAAGGTCACAGAGGGGAGTACTAACAGGAAAAAGGGTTAATTTAATATGAACAAAATGGAGTAAGGAATGCCCAAACATTTATATAAATATTTGTATTTTATACTCTTTACATTTATATAAATATTTGTACTTTATACTCTTTACATTTATATAAATATATGTACTTTATACTCTTTACATTTATATAAATATTTGTACTTTATACTCTTTACATTACTATAAATATTTGTACTTTATACTCTTTACATTTATATAAATATTTGTACTTTATACTCTTTACATTTATATAAATATATGTACTTTATACTCTTTACATTTATATAAATATATGTACTTTATACTCTTCAGACATCCTTTCCATATCTCTTCATATTCACACATTGTTTTTGACCAACTGTTGTATTTGTTCTTCTTCGTCACTGACGTAAATGCTGATAAAAGGACACACTGCCCCCTGCAGTGTGATTCATGTTCTATTAGACACAGCTCTATGATAGAGCAAACATCTAGTTTTTCAGTGTCTTAATAACAAACGACACTAGCTAAATAAATAACTAGTGCAGAAAAAAATCCAGACATATGTTTTTCATTAACCGTAGGCTACCCAGATGAAATGTAATGCCATACTTCGATAAATAGCAAAATATAATGTCTTTTAAGACCCTAACCCTTTGAAGTAAATTTCTTAATAAAGTTAATTAAATGTTGTTGAACAATTTTAATAACATGCAGTTGGTGTTTGATAATATTATAAATGAAAATATTCAGATAAACTGGGATATTAGAGGCAGGTCCTGTTAAATGATGGAATAGATAAAACATTTGTGGATATTTATGGATGTTTTGATGTGTTTGGTCTACATATGGATGTTTTTGTTGGACTATGACAGTGTTAGAATAATTCAATTCAATTCAATTCAATTTTATTTATAAAGCCCTAAATCACAACAAAGTCGTCTCACTGGGCTTTACAAAAACATAATTAATTACAGAGATACATGAACAGTCCCAAGCATCCCATGTCCTTAGACCCTCCCCCTGTCCTTAGACCCTCCCCCTGTCCTTAGACCATCCCCCTGTCCTTAGACCCTCCCCCTGTCCTTAGACCCTCCTTCTCAGCAGAAAAAACTTCCAAACCCAGTGGGAAAAAGAAGAAATCTTGAGGAGAACCACATTGAAGGACAGATCCACTCCCATGGACGGACAGACTATAGATGAATGTCCATTTATAAATGAAAGGGGGGGGGGGGCTGGTCCAGACAGGCAAGGGCGGGGGTCCGGGGTCACAGGTCGGCACAGGCGAGATACTGCAGATCCTGTCGTCCATGGCTCCCGTGCAGACACTGTCAGGAGAGCCACCACTCCCCTCAAGGGAGCATGGACAATACAAGATGGAATTTATTAGAATAGAATAGAACAGAATAGAATAGGCTTTTTATTGTCATAGCTTTTCATAATGAAACTCCAGTGTTTGCATTAAAGTGCAAAGTAAACAAAAGATAAAATACAAATCTGAAAGAATATGTACATAATAAGAGGCTGGTCATTGGCGTGCATAAGTGTTCATAACAATAAAGTTTCCATGAGGTAACAATAGTTTAGGATATTGCACAGGTACATTCGCATGTTGAGAAAATTGCACAGTGACAGATATTAGCAGATGTTTTGCGGTTGTGTTTTACAGTGTTTTAAGAGTGTAGGTGGGGGTTGCTATGGTTATCTGGTTTTGTTTAATGTGGTGATGGCTCTGGGGAAAAAGCTGTCTCTGATTCTGTTTGTTCTGGTTTTATGGGAGCTGTAACGTCTGGCGGAGGGCAGCTGGTGTCCTGGGTGCGATTGGTCCCTGGTGATGTTCGTAGCGTGATGTCCTCCAGGCTGGGCAGGGAACGGCCAGTCATTTTCTGGGCTGTATTGATGACCCCCTGTAGGCCGTGCACCCGGCATTCCACACCGTGATGCCGTAAGTGAGGACGGTTTCTACAGTGGCTCTGAAGAAGAAGAACTCTCAGGAAATGGAGCGGCTGCTGAACCTTCCCCACCACAGCTCTGGTGTTGACTGTTTAGGAGAGGTCATCGTAGATGTGCACACCCAGGAATCTGAAGGAGTGTACTCTCTCCACCCAGTCCCCGTTAATGGTGATAGGAGGTTTGTTATTTTGAGGTTTTTCCTTGAGCACCATACTGACAGTTTCTTAACCTCATCTCTATACGCTGTCTCATCACCCCCTGAGATGAGGCTGACCAAGGTAGTGTCGTCAGTAAACTTGATGTTATTGGAGTGGTGGGTCGGTGAACAGTTGGAGGTGTAGAGTGTGAAGAGAAGGAGGGCTGAGTATGCGTTCTTGGGGGGGGGGGGCAGTGCTCAGCGTTAGGGTGGATGACACGTGGTGGCCGAGTTTCACAGACTGTGGGCGGTGTGAGAGGAAGTCCATGATCCAGTGACAGAAGGAGGAGGAGAGGCCAAGGTGACAAAGCTTCTCCACTAGGATGTCCAGGATGATAGTGTGAAAGGCGGAGCTGAAATCCAGGAGGAGCATCCTAGAGTAGCTCCTCTGATGCTCCAGATGGCACCGTGCGGTGTGGAGGGCTATGTTTATGGCGTCATCAGTGGAGCGGTTTGCCCTGTAGGCAAACTGATGGGGGTCCAATGTGGGGATATGCTGGGACACCAGCCTGTCAAAGCACTTCATGACCACAGGCCTGTAGTCACTGAGGCTCGTCACTGCTGACTTCTTGGGGATGGGGATGATGGTGGAGGTTTTGAGGCAGCGTGGGATGGTGGCCTGTGACAGGGACTGGTTAAAAAGTTTGGTGAGAACCCCAGAGAGCTGGTCAGCTTACGCCCTGAGTTCCGTCTGGACCAGCCGCCTTCCTGGGGCTCCTGAAGTTTCAGTGTGCTGTTGCTAGGTGCCGGTGGGTGTGATGTGACTGCTGGGGGCCTTCCAGCATTAAAGCGGGCAAAAAAGTGGTTGAGATCCTCTGCTAAGGAAGCGTCCGCTCCAACGATCACTTGGTTGACCCCCCTGAAGTTGGAAATGTGCTGTAGTCCCTGCTACATCTTGAGTGAACGCACTATGCTTGCAAAGGGTTAGATCCACTCCACTATTCTGGGTTCATGTTACCAGTGATTGACTGAAAGCACAATAAAATTATTGGTGGAGAAAATCAGTGGGAGGAGATCATTACCATACAGCATGATAGCACGTGTGCTAGAACGTGTTGCATAACGCGTGATATAATAAACAGATCGCGTGCCGATGTGAACACTTTAGCTTGACATAGGTATCCTGGTCCACATGACCGGGGCTCGGCCCAGCTTAAACCTGACGGCTAAGTAGATGATGAGGGGGATGCTGCCAGCCCACACGGGGTGGGTGATCACCCCCCCCCCCCGTGGTCCTGAAGTGCTGTATTCATGTAAATATTACAGTCACACCCACATCCGAAAGAAAATAGAAAATCAATGTT
>CM035795.1:50684063-50696563 GCA_020466265.1 Siphamia tubifer
TGTGTATTTATGTGTGTGTGTGTGTGTGTATTTATGTGTGTATTTACGTATGTGTGTGTGTGTATGTGTGTGTGTGTGTGTGTGTGTGTATTTATGTGTGTATTTACGTATGTGTGTGTGTGTGTGTGTGTGTGTGTGTGTGTGTGTGTGTGTGTGTGTGTGCCCAGCTCTATTATCAACTGTAACTCAAAGGTTTTTTTTAATGTACATTTTACAGTCAGTTATTTTTTGGTATTTTAATCATTTCTGTTGCACTTTTCAAGGCACACAAAGCATTTTACAATATTGATCCATTTTTCATTTACTGTCACATTGTCACTGTGGTGGTGCTAAACTACATATTCATTCACACACATTCATACATCAGTGTGACAGGAGGGTGTCACTGCCCAACCACCAAAACCTCTATAGTGACTCCTACAAATTTACTTTTACTAAAATGACTGGAGTTCACACAATACCTACACACATTCTACACACATACCTACACACATTCTACACACATACCTACACACATTCTACACACATACCTACACACATTCTACACACATACCTACACACATTCTACACACATTCTACACACATACCTACACACATACCTACACACATTCTACACACAATACCTACACACAATACCTACACACATTCTACACACATTCTACACACATACCTACACACATTCTACACACATTCTACACACATACCTACACACATACCTACACACATTCTACACACATACCTACACACAATACCTACACACAATCTACACACATACCTACACACAATACCTACACACAATCTACACACATACCTACACACATTCTTACACACATTCTTACACACATTCTTACACACATTCTACACACATTCTTACACACATTCTACACACATTCTTACACACATTCTACACACATTCTTACACACATTCTACACACATTCTTACACACATTCTACACACACTCTTACACACATTCTACACACATTCTTACACACATTCTACACACATTCTACACATTCTTACACACATTCTACACATTCTTACACACATTCTACACACATTCTTACACACATTCTACACACATTCTTACACACATTCTTACACACATTCTTACACACATTCTTACACACATTCTTACACACATTCTACACACATTCTTACACAC
Organism: Siphamia tubifer; assembly: GCA_020466265.1. Classification (NCBI taxonomy): domain Eukaryota; kingdom Metazoa; phylum Chordata; class Actinopteri; order Kurtiformes; family Apogonidae; genus Siphamia; species Siphamia tubifer. The sequence continues at coordinate 50,685,227 of CM035795.1, forward strand.
ATTCTTACACACATTCTACACACATTCTACACAAATTCTTACACACATTCTTACACACATTCTACACACATTCTACACACATTCTACACACATTCTTACACACATTCTACACACATTCTTACACACATTCTACACACATTCTACACACATTCTACACACATTCTACACATATTCTTACACACATTCTACACACATTCTACACACATTCTTACACACATTCTTACACACATTCTACACACAACATTTCAAATAGGTCACTCCGACCCTCTCTACCTACTGTGCCGTGGCCACCCACAATGTCCGGAAATTATCCGATCTAACCTATCTAGAACCATGTGGACCTATGTTCAACCATGTGGTCCTATGTAGACCCATGTGGACCTATGTCGAACCATGTGGTCCTATGTAGACCCATGTGGACCTATGTCGAACCATGTGGTCCTATGTAGACCCATGTGGACCTCTGTAGAACCATGTGGACTTATGTTGAACCATGTGGTCCTATGTAGACCCATGTGGACCTATGTAGAACCACTTGGACCTATGTTGAACCATGTGGTCCTATGTTGAACAATGTGGACCTATGTTGAACCATGTGGTCCTATCTAGACCCATGTGGACCTATGTAGAACCATGTGGACCTATGTTGAACCATGTAGTCCTATGTAGACCCATGTGGACCTATGTAGAACCATGTGGACCTATGTAGAACCATGTGGACCTATGTAGAACCATGTAGTCCTATGCAGACCCATGTGGACCTATGGAAACCTATGTAGACCCATGTAGACCTATGTGGTTCAGGTCTCAGGTCAGTTCCAGTCAGAGCCTTTTAAGGAGCTTTAATCTGAGCCTGTTGAGAAGCAGCAGCTTTAAGTGACACCAGTGCACGTGACACTTACACGTGACACACGACAACAGGACAACATCAAACCCTGTCAAACACAGAAATAACTTTTCTGTGATCCTGGTCTTCCTGAACTGGGACAGTAAACACCTGATGAGTGTGTATGTGACAGGGTGATCTGTGTATGTGAAAGAGTGATCTGTGTATGTGAAAGAGTGATCTGTGTATGTGAAAGAGTGATCTGTTCATGTGAAAGAGTGATCTGTGTATGTGAAAGAGTGATCTGTTTATGTGAAAGAGTGATCTGTGTATGTGAAAGAGTGATCTGTTTAAGTGAAAGAGTGATCTGTGTATGTGAAAGAGTGATCTGTTTATGTGACAGAGTGATCTGTTTATGTGAAAGAGAGATCTGTTTATGTGACAGAGTGATCTGTGTATGTGAAAGAGTGATCTGTGTATGTGAAAGAGTGATCTGTGTATGTGAAAGAGTGATCTGTTTATGTGACAGAGTGATCTGTTTATGTGAAAGAAAGATCTGTTTATGTGACAGTGATCTGTTTATGTGAAAGAGAGATCTGTTTATGTGAAAGAGTGATCTGTGTATGTGAAAGAGTGATCTGTGTATGTGAAAGAGTGATCTGTGTATGTGAAAGAGTGATCTGTTTATTTGAAAGAGTGATCTGTTTATGTGAAAGAGTGATCTGTGTATGTGAAAGAGTGATCTGTTTATGTGAAAGAGTGATCTGTTTATGTGAAAGAGTGATCTGTGTATGTGAAAGAGTGATCTGTTTATGTGACAGAGTGATCTGTTTATGTGAAAGAGTGATCTGTTTATGTGAAAGAGTGATCTGTTTATGTAACAGAGTGATCTGTTTATGTGAAAGAGTGATCTGTGTATGTGAAAGAGTGATCTGTGTTGTTGCTACTGTAACAAAAGTAATTTCCTTGAAAAGGGATTAATTATCTCTCTCTCTCTCTCTCTCTCTCTTGCTCTCAGGTCAAAGGTCATTCTTTAACGCAGTTGATCTTAATGTTCACTGGCATTTGTTTGTTTCCTCTTTGGCCACACCCCCTGGTGGGAACAGATTAATGGGATTGGTGGGATTTAATGCTACTTAACAGGCATTAACTGCAGTCCTGGTGTCCTGATCCTCGACCAGGTCTAGGTCTAGGTTCAGCCCCCCCCCCATCCTGACCCAGACTATCAGGTCACTATTGTGACACGTGTTCCTACAGGACATCAATGTCCAAGTCTGCAACAACCAGCCACCAGGTTACCATGGCAACTGACAGAGATGCTACCTCAGAGTTCTCCTCAAACATACACAGAACATGTGACCTCTGACCCCAGTCTGATCTGGACCCTTCAACATATTTACAGACAAACCAGGTCTAACTGCAGATTTTGGTTTAATTTCAACCTAAAATATATTGGTATCAATTTATTGATGAATTATTTGAGTTGAAAACGGTGTCGACCATTTAATGCAGAGAAATAAAAGAATGTGAACAATGGAAGTTTAACAGAATAAAGTCCTACTTAAAAAACCTATAATTAAATAAAAATAATGTACTTCTGTCAAGTTAAAGGGACAGTTCAGTATTTGTCAGATGAATGTCTTTACTCTGGTGGACTGTTCCAACCAATACTGATGGTGCGGGCCAGGGGTTCCAACCAACACTGATGGTGCGGGCCAGGGGTTCCAACCAACACTGATGGTGCGGGCAAGGGGTTCCAACCCACACCGATGGTGCGGGCAAGGGGTTCCAACCCACACCGATGGTGCGGGCAAGGGGTTCCAACCAACACTGATGGTGCGGGCCAGGGGTTCCAACCCACACCGATGGTGCGGGCAAGGGGTTCCAACCCACACTGATGGTGCGGGCCAGGGGTTCCAACCCACACCGATGGTGCGGGCCAGGGGTTCCAACCCACACTGATGGTGCGGGCAAGGGGTTCCACCCCACACTGATGGTGCGGGCCAGGGGTTCCAACCCACACTGATGGTGCGGGCAAGGGGTTCCAACCCACACTGATGGTGCGGGCAAGGGGTTCCAACCCACACTGATGGTGCGGGCAAAGGGTTCCAACCAACACTGATGGTGCGGGCCAGGGGTTCCACCCCACACTGATGGTGCGGGCCAGGGGTTCCAACCCACACTGATGGTGCGGGCAAGGGGTTCCAACCCACACTGATGGTGCGGGCAAGGGGTTCCAACCCACACTGATGGTGCGGGCAAAGGGTTCCAACCAACACTGATGGTGCGGGCCAGGGGTTCCAACCCACACTGATGGTGCGGGCTAGGGCAGAAGTTAGGGACAGAACAAAAATAGTTGTTTTGGATAGGTAGGTTATTAATTAATAGCCCTCACAGCCGGCACAATTATAAAGCAAACACAAGTTCTCCAACACATATGAAGTAAAATAAAGAACAGCAGTAAATAAGGAACTGAACATAAAGTCTGTGGAGCCAGGCCACACACAGCACAATATGGAAACCATCTGTTAATGCAGCTCACAGGCTAACCACTGCTAGCTCTGCACACAGGCAAACCATCGCTAGCTCTTCACACAGCCTAACCACCGCTAGCTCTTCACACAAGCTAACCACTGCTAGCTCTGCACACAGGCTAACCACTGCTAGCTCTTCACACAGGCAAACCATCGCTTGCTCTTCACACAGCCTAACCACCGCTAGCTCTTCACACAAGCTAACCACCGCTAGCTCTGCACACAGGCTAACCACTGCTAGCTCTGCACATATAACAGGCTGAACTGCAACACAACACACTCTGACACCAGTGATGCGGTCCCAGGTGATGACGGCCAAGAGCTGCAGCTGGAGTTGGCGGGGATTGGTTGGCGTGGGCGGGGCACCTCCAAGGGAATCCCCAATGACATCACACTTTGTTCCTCCGCTGGTTCCACAGGTTATTGCTGGCCAGGAACCATAAATCGACATATGCATGTCCGTGCGCACAAATACACACACACATCCTAACCCTGGGTCCATAACACCTCCCCTCCTACATTCTGAAACCTTAGTTTCAGTACAACACAAACACCTTTTATTTTGTTGACCCCAGGAAACCTGCTGGGACTACTTTGGCTTTGACCAAAATCTGTCCAGAACTGGGCTCATAGTACACTGTGGGTGCACCAGACTAAAGGGACGGAGTCAGAAGAGAGGGGCGGAGTCACTGTGGATGAACCAGAGTAAAGGGGTGGAGTCAGAATAGAGGGGCGGAGTCACTGTAGGTGAACCAGAGTAAAGGGGCAGAGCCAGAAGAGAGGGGCGGAGTCACTGTGGATGAACAAGAGTTAAGGGGCGGAGTCAGAATAGAGGGGCGGAGTCACTGTGGATGAACCAGAGTAAAGGGGCGGAGCCAGAAGAGAGAGGCGGTGTCATTGTGGGTAGACCAGAGTAAAGACACTGAACACATTCATCCGAAAAATACTGAACTGTCCCTTCAATGAAAACCAGGGCTCTAAATTCACTTTTTTCATCACCAGCCAATGTGCCTAGTAGATTTTTTATCTTACTAGCCAATCACAAATTCAACTAGCCATTTTTCCCCTGACCAAAATGAGACATACGCCTTCAAATTTCATTCAATTATTTTATTTAATCTTTTCCTCTTGAAATAATTCATTTCTTTAAACAAATTATCAAATTTTTTTACATTTTTACATTTAACTCTTAAAATTTCTTGCTTTTACATTTTCTCACCTTTCACTGTTAACACTTCTTTACTTTTATCACCGATATTACAATTTATACAATACATACTATACTGTACTACATTATAGTATACTATACTATACTATACTATACTATACTATACTATACTATACTATACTATACTATACTATACTATACTGTACTATATTATACTATACTATACTGTACAGTACTATACTATACGATACTATACTATACTATACTGTACTATACTATACTGTACTATACTATACTATACTGTACTATACTATACTATACTATACTATACTATACTATACTATACTGTACTATACTATACTATACTGTACTATATTATACTATACTATACTGTACAGTACTATACTATACGATACTATACTATACTATACTGTACTGTACTATACTATACTATACTATACTATACTATACTATACTATACTATACTGTACTATATTATACTGTACTATACTATACTGTACTATACTGTACTGTACTATACTATACTATACTATACTGTACTGTACTATACTATACTGTACTATATCACAGTACATTTTCTCAATTGGTCCCCATATCGTTTCTTCAAACATATGATCACATTTTTTTTTTGCATTTTCACATTTAACTCCTAACTTTACTTTTTATCTCCACTGTCCCAATTAAATATCTGTAAACATACACTCACATCACATCTTGTTGCTTTTACATTTTCTCACCTTTCAGTGTTTCAGTGTTTTCTTTACTGTTCTCACCTATATTACAATACCGTTACTGTTACCGTTACCGTTAGCGTTACCTCAGACTCGACAACATCCCCTCCAGCCTTTGTCCTTTTCTCACCCCCACAGATTTAAAAAAGTAAACACATTTAACAGCACACGTCCCATTTATGTATTTACTTTTTAGTTAATGACTTTATAAACTTTCTTAAACCATGGACTCACTGTCTCATTTCCTTAACCTATTTATGGACTCACCAACTGACCAAAGATGGCACCAAACCCCCATATGGGCCCGTTATGATCAATTCATTTGGGTTTATTAACAATCCTGTGAAACACACAATTATCTCTACAGCCTGGTGCGCTTTCACGCATTACAGGGCGCGTTCTGGCACAAGCACTGGTTCGTGCAATGGCACACGTTCTAGCACCGTGTGCCATTGCGTGCAGAGCACCAGCATAAGACCGTCCTATTTTTTCTTTTTTCTTTTATCCTTCCCCTGTCTTTTTTTTTTTTTCGTCATTCTTGCTTCGGCCCAGGCAGTGCCCCTATGGCAAAGTCAAAGTGTTGACATAGCCACATGTTGTGTTTATTATATCACATGTTACAGAACGTGTTCTAGCATGGGCACTGGCGCGCTTTCACGCATTACAGGGCGCGCAATGGAACGCGTTCTAGCACGCATTGCTAGAATGGTCGATCCTGGGCCAAAGCAAGCAAGACGAAAAAAAAAAAAGACAGGGTGAGGATAAAAAAAAAATAGGACGGTCATATGTTAGAGGATCGCGCACTGGTCCGTCGCCCAGCCTGTCCATAGCTACAACCGGGTCTACACTCGCCACCAGCCAAAGTGGCTAGTAAGTTTTTTTTTCTACCCGCCAAAATGGATTTTCACCCGCATTTGGCGGGTGTTAATTTAGAGCCCTGATGAAAACAATGTACTTTTTTGAGATTAAAATTGTCAGAGTTAATGAGTTAAATTTAATTTTAAGCACAAAATCACAGCAGGAAAAATAATCAAACCAAATTTCCAGCCCTCAAAGAGTAGAAGTTATAGACTTCACCCCCCCTTTGCAAACATAGAATTCAATGTAGTCTAATGGTTTTATTTAAACACTGTTTTTTTTACATATAATTATTTGGAATGTGACGAGATTTTAATTACACTAAATGACATGAATGGACAACAGACTGTTATTATTAAACGGAGTTAAACATGGATTTATAACTCTACAAATTAAAACTAAAATAAAATGTTATAAAAGTTAAAATAAGATTATATAATTCTCTTTTTTCAAAATCAAATCTGGTGTTTGACATTTATGAATGTGTTTGTCATCGTTGGTTTGTTGGCAGTTGTCGATTTGAGTACTGAGCTGTGGTTAGGGTTAAAGGTCAAAGGTCAGTGAGTACTGAGCTGTGGTTAGGGTTAAAGGTCAAAGGTTAGTGAGTACTGAGCTGTGGTTAAGGTTAAAGGTCAAAGGTTAGTGAGTACTGAGCTGTGGTTAAGGTTAAAGGTCAAAGGTGAGTGAGTACTGAGCTGTGGTTAGGGTTAAAGGTCAAAGGTCAGTGAGTGCTGAGCTGTGGTTAGGGTTAAAGGTCAAAGGTTAGTGAGTACTGAGCTGTGGTGCTGCTGTAATTGTGCTCATATTAGCTGTGATGTACGACAGTGTTTACTCCTGGGGGTGCACACCCGACGCCCACAACACGGGGAAACAGCTGGGTAGTGAGGTCCAAATAATGTCCAGTTTAAACAGAGAGACGGAGAGACGCGTTTTACGCTCTCCTGACATATAGGAACAGAGAGAGAGAGAGAGAGAGAGAGAGAGAGAGAGAGAGAGAGAGAGAGAGAGAGAGAGAGAGAGAGAGAGAGAGCGTGCTGTAGCAGGAGGTGACAGAACTGTCCATGTGTCACCATCACAGTCTGAATATCAACAGTGTTTTATCACTCACTATAAGGGTGTCCACAGGGGCAGAGGCACCACAGCGATGAAACACTGCAAATGTAAGAAACATGGAAACATGCACAAACACAAAGACATAAAACAAATAAAACCAAGTGAAACTGCAAAAGAAAAATACTGTAACAACACAAACCAAGAAGAAGAAACTGTACAAACCCCCAAAAGAAAAATTCACCAAAATAAAACAAGTTCACCAAAATCAAATCAAATCAAAAGCCTTTATTGTCATTATATACAGTGCATATAACAAAATTGCAAAATCCTACTCCACAAGGTGATCAGTGTAGATAAAATAAATATTCAAGATAAAATATTGGGATAAAATAAAAATTAACAAACAAATTCACCAAAATAAAACAAATTCACCAAAATAAAACAAGTTCACCAAAATAAAACAAGTTCACCAAAATAAAACAAATTCACCAAAATAAAACAAGTTCACCAAAATAAAACAAATTCACCAAAATAAAACAAGTTCACCAAAATAAAACAAATTCACCAAAATAAAACAAATTCACCAACATAAAACAGGTTCACCAAAATAAAACAAGTTCACCAAAATAAAACAAATTCACCAAAATAAAACAAATTCACCAACATAAAACAGGTTCACCAAAATAAAACAAGTTCACCAAAATAAAACAAGTTCACCAAAATAAAACAAATTCACCAAAATAAAACAAGTTCACCAAAATAAAACAAATTCACCAAAATAAAACAAGTTCACCAAAATAAAACAAATTCACCAAAATAAAACAAATACACCAAAATAAATACTCTTTTATGCCGACGACACTGTCATTTATGTTCGAGTCTATTTACTTGTGTCCATTTCCTTTCTTTATTTATCAAATATTTAACAAATCATCATTTTCTTTTAAACTTTGAATGGTTAGTAGGTGAATTGTTAATTTTTTAAATTTTAATTTTGCATCAGTTCACTTTTATCATCATTAATCATTATTTATTTGAGTATTATTGTCTGTATTTGACATGTTTCAGTGTAAATTCTGTATTTTTATGTAAACGTTTATTAGATCACAAACAGACTTTATTTCCTTTTATGTTCATCACGTAATTAAGAGTTCTTCATATTTAAAACTTTTAATGGTTTTCAGGGTTTATTTGGTTCATCGTTTGTCTGTTGGTGTCACTTCCAAATATAACCCTCACATTCATTTATCATCATTTATTCTAATATAATCATCTGTATTTCACTACAAACCTTGTATTTTATATATTTGATTCTTTAATCATATAGTTCATTAAAGTTCAGTACATTTAAAGGTTACTAAATAAAAATGGAATAAATATTGTGTTGTTCAGTTCAATCAGTGGGTGGTTCCACAATTATTAGATGGGTCTGTGGATGTGGACGACTTTAACATTTAGCATTTAACATTTAGCATTTAAAATTTAGCATATAACATTAACATTTAGCATTTAACATTTAGCATTAACATTTAGCATTTAATATTTAACATTTAGCATTAACATTAACATTTAGCATTAACATTTAACATTTAACATTTAGCATTAACATTTAACATTTAGCATTAACATTTAGCATTTAACATTTAAGGGCGGCACGGTGGTGCAGTGGTTAGCACTCGTGCCTCACAGCAAGAAGGACCCTGGTTTGAATCCCATACCAGACCTTTCTGTGTGGAGTTTGCATGTCCTCCCCGTGTCCACGTGGGTTTTCGCCGGGCACTCTGGTTTCCTCCCACCATCCAAAGACATGCACTGATAGGTTAATTGGTTAATCTAAAAATTGGCCATAGGTGTGAATGTGAGAGTGATTGTTTGTCTATATATGTTCAGCCCTGCGATGAACTGGCGTCTCATACAGGGTGTACCCCGCCTTCGCCCATTGTAGCTGGATTAGGCCCCCAGTGACCCCCGCGACCCTAGTGAGGATAAAGCGGGTTCAGATAATGAATGAATTTAACATTTAACATTTAGCATTAACATTTAACATTTAACATTTAACATTAACATTTAGCATTTAGCATTAACATTTAGCATTTAGCATTTAACATTTAGCATTAACATTTAACATTTAGCATTAACATTTAACATTTAGCATTTAACATTTAGCATTAACATTTAGCATTAGCGCTGACACATTCTGAAAGGATGGTTTAGTTTCAATATTCAGGAAAAAAAGTATTTTTTACTGTGATTTTTACTAGGCAGACTAGGCAGTCGCCTAGGGCACCAGATGCTCAAAGTCCCACAGAATTAGAACATTAAGATACTGTATTTTCTGGAATATGAGATGCACTTAAAAGACTAATATATGGAATGTGTTTAGTGACTGATAATTTAGACTTTTTATCTGATAATTTAGACTACTGTAATCAAATGACAATCGTATTAATTTATTCATTGATTTATTCATACTTCATTTTAGGGTTAGGGTTATTATATGTTATATTATAATATAATAACTTATTAAGTTATTATATTATATACTAAGTTATAAGTTGGTAAATATTTATCAGGGTTTTATTTGTTAATTTTGTTCCTTATCCAGTTTTATATTTCTACATTTAATATTATATTTTATTATTTTTCTTCACTTTTGTTCCATTTGTATGTTATCTTATTCATGTTACTTATTATTTTGTTGGTTAATTATATATTTTGTCACTGTGACCTTTCCCCCAGTTGCTCTCCAGACTACCTGGTACTGCATCGTGTTGCTGATCTGCAGTCTTTAAGCAGTGAACCTGCAGTTGCCGGTGCGGTACCATTCAGTACTGTCACCTCCAGAACCCAGACATTCATCATCACCACAGTTCTATCCCCAGGTGTTGTGTTTTAGTCTGTCTTGTCTTTATGTTTGATTTTTTTTTATTAAATCTGTTCTCCCTTCAGCACTGAGCATCTGAGTCCTCCTTCACCTCACCCCCCCTTCATGACAGAATGGTCCCGCCAACCATCAGGACTCCACCAGTGTTGAAGGGACCTGTTTTGTTTAGTTTCCCCCGGTCTGTTCTGTCTAGAGTCTGTCCAGTCTTGCATTATGTCTTGTGTCCTGTTCCCTGCTAGTTATTTGTTCACTGCTAGCATTCTGTGTTTATGGCTAGCGCTCTGTGTTTTTGGCTAGTGTTCCGTGTTTTTGGCTAGTGTTCCGTGTTTTTGGCTAGCGTTCTGTGTTTTTGGTAGTTCTTTTGTCTAGTTTTGTTTGGTTTTTCAGTCTTTTGCTGTCTCTGGTTCTGTCTGTTTGCTGCCTAGTGGGTTTCTGTCTGGTCTGTGCCTGAACCTTGTATTTTTCTCCAGGTGTCGACTGGTTTTCCCATCTACTTTCTGCTTGTTTGGTGTCCCTTTTGGTTCTTTCCCCATTTCTTTCCTTCTTCCCTTTCCCATCTCCTCAGTCATCATAACCCGGACATTCATCATCACCATGGACTCTGGTCGATCTATGCTAAGGTTTTGTGTTTTGGTCTGTCTTGTCTTTATATTTGGTTTTGTTATTAAATCTGTTCTCCTTTCAGCACTGAGCATCTGAGTCCTCCTTCACCTCACCCCCTCATGACATATTTTTGCCTGTAATTTTCGCCCAATGACCGAGAGGTTGGCGGTTCTCGTCCCAGCTCTGGCTATCCGCATGTTGAAGTGTCCTTGGGCACTTAGGCTCTTAGGCCCCCAGTAGGACTGACCTTAGACCTTAGAAACTTACTGGTGTATGAGTGTGTGTGAATGGGTGAATGTGAGGCTAATGTAAAGAGCTTTGAACCATGAAGGTGGAAAAGAACGATAGAAGTGCAGAACATTTACCATTTAAAGGGTTAAACCTGATGACCCAAAGCCAAACCTGGACCATGGGTCCAACAGCTCAGCTACATTCTAAGCTTTTTAAGACCTTTCAGACCAAGGCGACAATGAACCAAAGGTGAACATAAAAAAAAACCCATCAGATGAATTAATTACCTGAAATAGTTTTACCAACTATTTATTTAAATAGAAATGACTGATTGGTTAAATTTATGATACATTTACATGAGGAAACATAACTTTGATATGTTTAATATGTAACTCACTCACACACACACTCTGTCACTATAGTTAAAT
>CM035795.1:50699063-50826563 GCA_020466265.1 Siphamia tubifer
ACTATTGTAGGTCATTCTAATAAAAAGTAATTTTTTTAAGACGGTGCCGGGCGCCATTTTGAATTTGGCTCTCTAGCAAAAAATGCCGGGATTTTTGGGAGGGACATGGGGGCTAAATCTTTTTTAAAGGGTCCATAGAGCTCAAATCAATCATCAAAACATCCTTGCCAGAGGATGGTCACGAAACCTCAAATTATGACCCTACTATTGAGCTGGTGTCAGTGATGCTAAAACCCTGTTGACCCTCGGCTCATCTTTTATCCGGGTAGCCTCACTTTTTATTTTTTGTCTCCTCAGAATAAACTTTTCCTTTCTTCAGTTGTTCAGGAGCTTAACCATGTTTGTGTGAAAGCTTTTGTTTCGACTTCCATATGTATAAAAAAATGGTGAAAGGGGGAATTGACATCTGCCGTAACGCAGTCTTCCTGACCCCCCCCCCCTCCCCAGGACATAACAGAGGTGTCATTCAACTAGTTGTAACTTGACGTATAAATGTTATGGAAATATATTATGAAGGTTGAAAAGTTACTTACTGTTGGTTTAAGGTTTTTTTTCTCCATGTTTTGGTGTTTTAGTTTATTTAGATTTTTGTGTGGGAAATTTGAGTAGAGAAAAAAGTTGACCAACATGAAGCATTTTGATTTGAGTCTTCTTTTCACTGAAAAACGTTAAAAATATGAAGCATACATTAATCTGTTATTCTGCTAGCACTAGACTAATGCTAGCACTAGACTAATGCTAGCACTAGGCTAATGCTAACACTAGGCTAATGCTAGCACAAGGCTAACGCTAACACTAGGCTAACGCTAGCACTAAGCTAATGCTAACACTAGGCTAATGCTAGCACTAGACTAATGCTAACACTAAGCTAATACTAGCACTATGATAATGCTAACACTAGGCTAATGTTAGCACTAGGCTAATGCTAACACTAGGCTAATGCTAGCACTATGCTAATGCTAGCACTAGGTTAATGCTAGCACTACGATAATGCTAGCACTAGACTTATGCTAACACTAAGCTAATGCTAGCACCAGACTAATGCTAACACTAAGCTACTGCTAGCACTAGGCTAATGCTAACACTAGGCTAATGCTAGCACTATGCTAATGCTATCACTAGGCTAATGCTAGCACTACAATAATGCTAACATTAGGCTAATGCTAGCACTAGACTAATGCTAACACTAAGCTAATGCTAGCACTAGACTAATGCTAACACTAGGCTAATGCTAGCATTAGGCTAATGTGTCACCTAGCTCAGTGTTTCCAGACCCTGGTCCTCGAGGCACACTGCATGTTTTAGATGTTTCTCTCACACCTGATTCAAATGATCAGCCTATCATCCAGCTCTGCAGAAGAATGATAATGACCATCAGGTGTGTTCAAAGAGGGAAACATTTAAAACATGCAGGACAGTGTGAGTCGAGGACCAGGGTTGGGAAACACTGACCGAGCTTACAATAAATTTATTCAATGCAACTATATTCAGTTATTTTTGAGTTTGTTCATGAAAAAACACTAAAGATTAAAATTAATATTTAATGTTGATTCATACAAAACAAAACTGATTAAACATTTGAATGGTTGGACAGAAGTTGTTTAATAAACAAAGTGGTTTGACGTTCACCTGTGTCCATGTAGATCTGGAGAATCCTTGAACCTAATCAGGTTTGATAAAGCAGCTTGACCCCGCCTCCTGACCCAAACCTGACCCCAGGTCAACTAAACCCTCTGACTCCACCCACTCAGATCAGGTGCAAGGAAAGCTTTGTGCTGATTGACCTTTGACCTTTACAGAAACAGGAAGAGTTTAAGCAAAGGTGGAAGTAACTGAGTAAAAGTACTTCATTACTGTACTTAAGTTGATTTTTTAGGGATTTGTACTTAACTTGAATATTTATTTTTCTGGAAACATTTTACTTTTACTACCTACATTTGTTCTTAAATATTTAAACTTTATACTCTTTACATTTATATAAATATTTGGACTTTATACTCTTTACATTTATATAAATATTTGTTTATTATACTTTTTACATTTATATAACTATTTGTCCTTTGTACGCTTTACATTTATATAAATATTTGTACTTTATACTCTTTACATTTATATAAATATTTGTACTTTATACTCTTTACATTTATATAAATATTTGTTCTTTATACTCTTTACATTTATATAAATATTTGTACTTTATACTCTTTACATTTATATAAATATTTGTACTTTATACTCTTTACATTTATATAAATATTTGTACTTTATACGCTTTACATTTATATAAATATTTGTTCTTTATACTCTTTACATTTATATAAATATATGTACTTTATACTCTTTACATGCATATCAATATTTGTACTTTATACTCTTTACATTTATATAAATATTTGTTTATTATAATCTTTACATTTATATAAATATTTGTTCTCTGTACGCTTTACATTCATATAAATATTTGTTTATTATACTTTTTACATTTATATAAATATTTGTACTTTATACTCTTTACATTTATATAAATATATGTACTTTATACTCTTTACATTCATATAAATATTTGTTTATTATACTCTTTACATTTATATAAATATTTGTACTTTATACTCTTTACATTTATATAAATATATGTACTTTATACTCTTTACATATATATAAATATATGTACTTTATACTCTTTACATTTATATAAATATATGTACTTCATACTCTACATTTAAATAAATTTATATACTTTATACTCTTTACATTTATATAAATATTTGTACTTTATACTCTTTACATTCATATAAATATTTGTACTTTATACTCTTTACATTTATATAAATATATGTACTTTATACTCTTTACATTCATATAAATATTTGTTTATTATACTCTTTACATTTATATAAATATTTGTTCTCTGTACGCTTTACATTCATATAAATATTTGTTTATTATACTTTTTACATTTATATAAATATTTGTACTTTATACTCTTTACATTTATATAAATATATGTACTTTATACTCTTTACATTTATATAAATATTTGTACTTTATACTCTTCACATTCATATAAATATTTGTACTTTATACTCTTTACATTCATATAAATATTTGTACTTTATACTCTTTACATTTATATAAATATATGTACTTTATACTCTTTACATTTATATAAATATTTGTACTTTATACTCTTTACATTTATATAAATATATGTACTTTATACTCTTCACATTCATATAAATATTTGTACTTTATACTCTTTACATTTATATAAATATTTGTTCTCTGTACGCTTTACATTTATATAAATATTTGTACTTTATACTCTTTACATTTATATAAATATATGTACTTTATACTCTTTACATTTATATAAATATTTGTTCTCTGTACGCTTTACATTCATATAAATATTTGTTTATTATACTTTTTACATTTATATAAATATTTGTACTTTACACTCTTTACATTTATATAAATATATGTACTTTATACTCTTTACATTTATATAAATATATGTACTTTATACTCTTTACATTTATATAAATATTTGTACTTTATACTCTTCACATTCATATAAATATTTGTACTTCATACTCTTTACATTTATATAAATATTTGTTCTCTGTACGCTTTACATTTATATAAATATATGTACTTTATACTCTTTACATTTATATAAATATATGTACTTCATACTCTACATTTAAATAAATATATATACTTTATACTCTTTACATTCATATAAATATTTGTACTTTATACTCTTTACATTTATATAAATATATGTACTTTATACTCTTTACATTTATATAAATATTTGTTTATTATACTCTTTACATTTATATAAATATTTGTTCTCTGTACGCTTTACATTCATATAAATATTTGTTTATTATACTTTTTACATTTATATAAATATTTGTACTTTATACTCTTTACATTTATATAAATATATGTACTTTATACTCTTTACATTCACATAAATATTTGTTTATTATACTCTTTACATTTATAGAAATATTTGTACTTTATACTCTTTACATTTATATAAATATATGTACTTTATACTCTTTACATTTATATAAATATTTGTACTTTATACTCTTCACATTCATATAAATATTTGTACTTCATACTCTTTACATTTATATAAATATTTGTACTTTATACTCTTTACATTTATATAAATATATGTACTTTATACTCTTTACATTTATATAAATATATGTACTTCATACTCTTTACATTTATATAAATATTTGTACTTTATACTCTTTACATTTATATAAATATATGTACTTTATACTCTTTACATTCATATAAATATTTGTACTTTATACTCTTTACATTCATATAAATATTTGTACTTTATACTCTTTACATTTATATAAATATATGTACTTTATACTCTTTACATTTATATAAATATTTGTACTTTATACTCTTTACATTTATATAAATATATGTACTTTATACTCTTTACATTACTATAAATATTTGTACTTTATACTCTTTACATTTATATAAATATATGTACTTTATACTCTTTACATTACTATAAATATTTGTACTTTATACTCTTTACATTTATATAAATATATGTACTTTATACTCTTTAGATTTATATAAATATATGCACTTTATACTCTTTACATTCATATAAATATTTGTACTTTATACTCTTTACATTTATATAAATATTTGTACTTTACACTCTTTACATTTATATAAATATATGTACTTTATACTCTTTACATTTATATAAATATTTGTTTATTATACTCTTTACATTTATATAAATATATGTACTTTATACTCTTTACATTACTATAAATATTTGTACTTTATACTCTTTACATTTATATAAATATATGTACTTTATACTCTACATTTATATAAATATATGTAATTTATACTCTTTACATTTATATAAATATATGTACTTTATACTCTTCACATTCATATAAATATTTGTACTTTATACTCTTTACATTTATATAAATATTTGTTCTCTGTACGCTTTACATTCATATAAATATTTGTTTATAATACTTTTTACATTTATATAAATATTTGTACTTTATACTCTTTACATTTATATAAATATATGTACTTTATACTCTTAACATTCATATAAATATTTGTTTATTATACTCTTTACATTTATATAAATATTTGTACTTTAAACTCTTTACATTTATATAAATATATGTACTTTATACTCTTTACATTTATATAAATATATGTACTTTATACTCTTTACATTTATATAAATATATGTACTTCATACTCTTTACATTCATATAAATATTTGTACTTTATACTCTTTATATTTATATAAATATTTGTACTTTATACTCTTTACATTTATATAAATATATGTACTTTATACTCTTTACATTTATATAAATATATGTACTTTATACTCTTTACATTTATATAAATATATGCACTTTATACTCTTTACATTCATATGAATATTTGTACTTTATACTCTTTACATTTATATAAATATTTGTTTATTATACTCTTTACATTTATATAAATATTTGTACTTTATACTCTTTACATTTATATAAATATATGTACTTTACACTCTTTACATTTATATAAATATTTGTACTTTATACTCTTCACATTTATATAAATATTTGTACTTTATACTCTTTACATTTATATAAATATATGTACTTTATACTCTTTACATTTATATAAATATTTGTACTTTATACTCTTTACATTTATATAAATATATGTACTTTATACTCTTTACATTTATATAAATATATGAAGTCGAGTACTGAAATGGGTCATGGTTCAGACCTCTGGGGGTCAGGGGTCAGGGGTCAGGGGTCATTGTTTGTGTATTTTCACTTTAAGGTCAGAAACGTTGAAAAGAGAAACAACAGCTGATGAGACCAGAAGTTCTGTTGGTCTGGTCTAAGGTTCTAGTCCATGTTCTGCTGTGGTTGTGAACCCTGGGTCTTTCCTCTGCTGCTCTTTGACCTGTTGGGGGCGGGGCTTGTGTTGCTGTGAACTTAACACCACGTTCTCTTACATCCTCTTGCTTTGGCAGAGGCTCTGATCTCATCAGACTTCACTGCAACATATGGCTTCAGGGTTTGGCCTTTGACCTCTGAGGGATCAGGATGGTTCTGTTTGGGACTGGCTACCGCTGCCTCCTGGTGGACAGAACCAGAACAGCACAGACTGATGGTTTTTATTTATTAATCCAGGTTTGTTCCACAGGTGTTTGGACTGTCAGAACCATTGTGTTTGGACTGTCAGAACCACTGTGTGTGGACTGTCAGAACCATTGTGTTTGGACTGTCAGAACCACTGTGTGTGGACTGTCAGAACCATTGTGTTTGGACTGTCAGAACCACTGTGTGTGGACTGTCAGAACCATTGTGTGTGGACTGTCAGAACCACTGTGTTTGGACTGTCAGAACGATTGTGTTTGGACTGTCAGAACGATTGTGCTTGGACTGTCAGAACCACTGTGTTTGGACTGTCAGAACGATTGTGTTTAGACTGTCAGAACGATTGTGTTTGGACTGTCAGAACCACTGTGTTTGGACTGTCAGAACCACTGTGTGTGGACTGTCAGAACCACTGTGTTTGGACTGTTAGAACCACTGTGTTTGGACTGTCAGAACGATTGTGTTTGGACTGTCAGAACCACTGTGTTTGGACTGTCAGAACGATTGTGTTTAGACTGTCAGAACGATTGTGTTTGGACTGTCAGAACGATTGTGTTTGGACTGTCAGAACCATTGTGTTTGGACTTTCAGAACCATTGTGTGGACTGTAAAAATGATTGTGTTTGGACTGTCAGAACCACTGTGTTTGGACTGTCAGAACCATTGTGTTTGGACTTTTAGAACCATTCTGTGTGGACTGTCAAAATGATTGTGTTTGGACTGTCAGAACCATTGTGTGTGGACTGTCAGATCACCCTTTGAAGATGATCTGGTTCCGTACCAGCCCAATAGAACCCTTCGTTCTCAGAATGCAGGTTTATTGAAAGTTCCTAGGGTTTCTAAAAGTACAATAGGAGCTAGAGCCTTTAGTTACCATGGTTACTGTCTGATGGAGCTAGAGCCTTTAGTTACCATGGTTACTGTCTGATGGAGCTAGAGCCTTTAGTTACCATGGTTACTGTCTTATGGAATCAGCTTCCCTTTAATATTAAAGACGCCAAAACAGTCTCTACATTTAAAATTAGGCTGAAAACATTCCCGTTTGAGAAAGACTATGGTCAAGTTAGTTAAAAATGATGTGACTCATATATCATGTATACATGAGTCACAGTTCAGTCTAGGCTGCCCTAGGAGTTAGAGTGCTAGGGGAAGTACAGACACTGAGTTCTTTCTTCTCTTTCTCTTCCTCAGATCTGTTTCTGTCATTTTTATAACATACCTTTCTTACCAAGTCTGTTCATGACTAGTCACCTGGTGTCCCCTTTCCCCCCTCCCCCCCTGGGGGGAGTGGTGGCTCTCCTGACAGTGTCTGCACGGGAGCCATGGACGACAGGATCTGCAGTATCTCGCCTGTGCCGACCTGTGACCCCGGACCCCCGCCCCTGCCTGTCTGGACCAGCCCCCCCTCCTTCATTTATAAATGGACGTTCATCTATAGCCTGTCCGTCCATGGGAGTGGATCTGTCCTTCAATGTGGTTCTCCTCAAGATTTATTCTTTTTCCCACTGGGTTTGGAAGTTTTTTCTTGCCGAGAAGGAGGGTCTAAGGACAGGGGATGCTTGGGACTATTCATATATTTCTGTAGTTGATTGTGTTTTTTTAAAGCCCTGTGAGACGACTTTGTTGTGATTTGGGGCTTTATAAATAAAATTGAATTGTGTAGAGTGTGTAGTGTAGTGTGTGTAGTGTGTGTGTGGTGTAGTGTAGTGTAGAGACGTACAGTTAAAGGAGGCAGGGTCTCTCCAGACATAATAAATCATGAGTTATGATCAATATAAATAATACTAATAAATATTTGTCCAAGTGTCTGTGCTATAAATCACGTCTGTATGATTCAAATGCTTTCAATCATTTTCGTGACCAAAATGGTGGTATTTGTTTGTTTCCTCTTCAACTGCAGTGAATATGCAGTGAATATGCAGTGTGCTGAGGCAGCTCCAAGCCATGCCTCAGCACAGATTGAACAATCCCTTGTTAAGTGTTGGAGGTCGTGACCTTTGTGCTTCCTCTGTGCATGCCAACAACATAAAGCTGTAGAAAGAGGTTTTTATCCACTTTACATATGTCTGTTATATGGACTCACTTTACTTAGAATGGGTTGTGTTTTTTTATGCAGTGTTAACAATTTGACATAAAACAAAAGTGAACAGACATGAGGTGTGACAGGCAGTAACTCTGCCTCAGTAGAGGGCGTGGTCTACATCAACTCACTTTTATCTGGTTACTAGGTTACGAATGGTTGTTGTGGTGTTATTGTTGGCTTCATCTAAAACCATGGAGGATCAGGATGTTATAACTAAACTGAAAGGATTTTCAAAGTTGGACTTTGAAGGAAAACGGGACTTGATAAAAGAATGGACGAGCGACGTCAGAGCTAAAGGATGTAGTTCAAAGGACTGGGCAGAAGATAACGCCATGGTTTCAGGTTGACTGGTACAAACCAAAAGATTGGCTGTGCCACAACAAACCGCCTTTTCTGTCCACCGTGGTGTTTTGTAGAAGTTGCCCCCATTCAATGTTCATTCTTCCTTGGCCAAATATACATATTAAAATATGTACCTTATATAAATAATGCTGCAATGACATATGAAACTAAAAGGTATTTAGCAAATATTTGGTGTATTTGAAAATCTGATTTAGAAAAAGTCAGTGCCTCACTTGCCACAGACCTCACTGCACGTCACTGGTGTTGTGTTTGTGTGTAGTGTAGTGTAGTGTAGTGTGTGTGTGGGTAGGGTGTGTTGTGTGTGTGTAGTGTAGTGTAGTGTGTATGTGTAGTAACATGACAGCGTGTGCACACGAGGCACAGGTGGTAAAACACTTCCTCATACACCTGGGCTACTACCAGTACCCGCCCCACCCATGTCCATTCTGAGGTGAATCTATCTCCTTCTAGTGATCACCACACAGGCCCCCCCTGAATGCTCAAAATTGACATACATGAAACCTATCAATCGACTACCACCCCCAAAAACAAATACCACACCCAGTGTCAATAGCCTCTATGAGGAGGTCTGATCACTCGGCCAAAGCTACTGTATTTCCCAGCCACAGGCAACATGGAAAGGGGCAGGGGCAGAACTGGGGCATGCGCCTGCTGCCGAAAAGAAATGGGAGCTGTCACTACAGATGGAGTGCCAGGGGCGGGGGCGGACTTGGGTGGCCGGCCACAACGTGGTGGTTGAGCCAGCTCCATTGGCTCATCCGGGACCATGTGAGCTGGCTTGAGCCGATTGACTGATATCCACTCCTTCTTAGCCTCCATGTCCACAATAAAACTCTTAGATCCCGCCTCCAGGACCTGGAAGGGCCCATCATAGGGAGCCCGAAGTGGAGAACGGTGGGCATCATGACAGACAAACACATAGCTGGCAGCCATCAGATCCTTTGGAATGTAAGCCTGGGGAAGGCAGTGATGTGTGGGAATGGGGGTCAAGGTTCTCGCTGCATCTCAAAAAGCCAATCGGTGAGCTATAGAGAACCACGGGGTGGAGGGACCCGGTAGGAACTCCGCAGGGACCCTCAGCGGTTGGCCAAAGACAAGCTTAGCTCACAAGGCCTGCAGGTCCTCTCTTGGAGCAGAACGCAGTCCCAACATGACCCATGGCAGACGGTCTAATGCAATTGCCATCAGAGTGGTCCAGAGGGCAGCCTTCATGGAATGGTGAAAACGTTCACACATCCCATTGGCCTTTGGGTTATAGGCTGTGGTATGGTGGAGTTTCACCCCAAGTCTCTCAGCCACCACAGTCCAAAGTTCAGAAGTGAACTGAGATCCCTGGTCTGATGTCAGGTCCAATGGCATGCCAAACCGGGTCACCCAGTTTGAGATGATTGCACGGACCACGTCAGCAGTCTTTGTAGATGGCAGGGGAACAACCTCCGGTCTTGGTAGTTCTGTCCACCATGGTGAGGAGCTGAGTAAAACCACGGGATGGGGGAAGCGGGCCTACCAGGTCTATATGTATTGCCTCTCAGGAATGAGAAATGGCTCCAGGGGGGCCTTTGTGTGGCGGTGAACCTTGGTCCACTGACATGCCACGCAGGTGTCCGCCCAAGCCCTGACGTCCCTCCTAAGCCCCGGCCAGACGAATTTGGCGCCCACCAGCTTCACTGATTCCCTCACCCCTGGATGTGAAAGGGTGTGTATAATATCAAATAGTTGGCGGCACCAGGTTGTTGGAACCATGGGGCATGGTTGATCAGTGGAGATATCACAGAGTAGCGTGGCCATACTGTCATGTAATGCCACATCCTTCAGCCGCAGCCCAGTCCTGGCTGTCCTGAATGCCTGGATGTCTGGGTCGGTGAGCTAGTCAGCAGCCATAGCTACATAATCGAGGCCCAAATACACAGGGCTGACGTGCGCCTGTCGGCAGAGACAATCCGCCTCCTGATTCTTTTTGCCGGCTACATGCTGAACGTTTGTCGTGAACTCCGATATAGCGGAGAGTTGATGCTGTTGCCGCCCTGACCATGGTTCTGTGGTTTTTGCCATGGCAAAAGTCAAGGGCTTGTGATCGACAAACACTGTGAACTCACGGCCCTCCAACAGGAACCTGAAATGGCGTGTGCCAAGGAAAAGTGCGGGAGCTCCCTGTCAAATGTGCTATAATTCTTCTCACTGTCCCACAGCTTCTTGCTGAAGAAGGCAAGAGGCTGCCAGGCTCCGGTTACCCACTGCTCACACACTGCTCCCACCGCATAATCAGAGGCGTCAGTTGTGAGGGCTATGGTAGCATCAGGACACGGGTGTGCCAGCATAGTGGCGTTGGAAAGAGCAGCCTTGGAGTCCTCAAATGCTTTAATCTGCTCGGGGGACCAGTCCACATTGTTCTTGTCCCTCTTCCCTTTCAGCGCCTCGTAAAGGGGAGTCATCAAGTGAGCCGCATGGGGTATGACATGATTGTAAAAATTGACCATACCTAAAAATTCCTGGAGAGCCTTGGTGGTAAGAAGGCAAGGGAACACATCAATTGCCTCCACCCTGGCTGGTAGAGGAACATCCCCCTGTGGGGAGACATGGTGGCCCAAGAATTCAATGGCTGACAAACCAAACTGACATTTGGCTGGGTTCACAATAAGTCCATGCTTGTGGAGCTGATGGAACAGCTGCTATAAATGCCCCTGATGCTCCTTTGCAGATGTGCTGGCAACAAGGATGTCATCCAGGTAAACAAACAAAAATAACATTTTCAACAGTCCATCAGCCGCTGGAAAGTCTGCGCTGCCCCTTTAAGACTGAATGGCATACGCAAAAACTCAAACAGGCCAAATGGGGTGATAACAGCCGTCTTGGGAATATCCGTGGGGTGGACTGGCACCTGGTGGTAACCACGCACCAAATCTATTTTCGAAAAGATTGTTGCCCCGGCTCGGTGGACGGAAAAATATTGTATGTGTGGAACCGGGTAACGGTCATGCGTGGTGCTATTGTTTAAGTGTCAGAAATCACCACAAGGGCGCCACTCCCCATTCCCCTTTGGAACCATGTGGAGAGGAGATTCCCAGGGACTATTGGACTGACGCACAATGCCAAGCTGTTCCATTGCGGAGAATTCCTCCTTGGCTATTTTTAGCTTCGCAACATCAAGACAGCGCGGCCATGTGAAAACGGGAGGCCCAATGGTCGTAATGTAATGTTCCACACCATGCTTGGCGACAGAGGCTGAGAAGGTAGGAACCGTGAAGGCTGGGAAATCGGCAAGGAGGTGCTAGTACACATCCCCCGCGGCGAGCATGCCGTCTGCCCTGGCCCCCCGAGTGTGCACGGGTATGTGTCAAACGACACAGAGTCAATCAGCCGACAGTTTGCAACGTCCACTAACAGCCTGTGCGTGCACAAAAAATCCGCCCCCAGTATAGACACTGATACAGATGCAACAATGAAGTCCCAGCCAAATCGATGTCCATTGAAACACACAGTTACATACCTGGTACCAAAGGTACGGATTGAAGTCCCATTAGCCATATCCAGCGGTGGTCTGTGTGCGTTCCCCAAAGCGTCTGCGGCAGAGGTGGGAAGGATGCTCCTCTGCGCACCCGAATCCATCAGCTTATCGATCACGCTAGCGCTCATAGCTGGTAGCATTTCCCTGGTTCCCAAAACAGCACGGCGGAATACAGCACTTCACCTTGGTGCCGAAACGGCGATGATAGTAACAAAATCCGTTCTCACCATCCCCCAGTGTTCGTTCTTTACGCCCAGCCACAGCTGCCACTGTTGGATCCAGCACAGCAGCCGCTACGCATTGGCAGGAAGCCAGCAGTATCCGATCTGCTTCCTCCGCCAAACCACGGAAATCCTTAGTGCGCACAAAGGAAGTGGTCAGAGCCGTGCGCACTGGAGTCGGGAGTTGCCTCAGGAACAGTTGAATGAATAAAAACGTCGCACCACCTGAACCAAGCAGGGCCAGCATGTTCTCCATTAGTTCCATAGACTTGCTGTCCCCCAATCCGTTGAGTGACAGCAGCCGATCCGCGCGCTCCTCAACAGACAGCTGGAAAAGCCGCAGCCACTGGGCATTGAGAGCGTTGTATTTTCCTTCCGCAGCACATGGTGGAGGAATCCAAGGCAGTGACGACATGGTAATACTTGGTGTCATCCACCGTGATTCCGCGGAGGTGAAACTGTTCTTCAATATGTTGGAACCACGGGGCTGGATCATGTTGTCAAAACTCAGGCAACTTGACTGTCGCTGCATAAACTATAGGAGCCACATCAGGCACGGTGTTCTCCCCATTTGACATATTCTTAAACTGAAGTCAGGGTCACCAGTGTGGAAGTGCGAGAAACTGAGGTGAATCGATCTCCCTCTAGTGACTTATTTATTATTATATTTACTTGGTGTAAAAACCCCTTGAACAAAGGCCAGACTGAGTGGTGGAGAATTTAAATGACTGGCACAGTGGCCATGGACTTCCCAAGGCCACATGTATCTTCCCCTCTCCAACAGCGGGCAGCTGTGGAAGACGGGACAAGTAACCGGCTAACAGATTTACCTTTCCTGGCTTGTGTAGAATGTTGAATCACAACAGAATGTCTTGGATCACAACATTTTGGTAGAAAAATTAAAGTATTGTTTTAATTCAACAGCTTTAAGCTGGATCAATAGTTACCTCAGTAATCGTGTGTTTCAAGTTTATTTCAATGGTTGTTATTCTGAAATTGGAATGTCAGACTGTGGAGTCCCCCAGGGTAGTTGTTTGGGGCCTCTTTTATTTTCAATATTTACTAATGACTTTCCGTTGGTCTTACAAAATTCCACTATGGCTGTATATGCTGACGATACAACGTTACGGTATATGCATCTGCAAAAACAACCGGTCAACTAAGTTGCATTCTAAACAATGAATTAGCATTTGTTTCAGAATGGATTAAAGCAAATAAATTAGTCATTAATGTTGGGAAGACTAAGTGTATGGTGATAAGCTCGAAATATAAAGCAAAACAGGGGCAAACAATGCATCTAAGACTTGGAGGCATGATGGTTGAACAAGTCCACCATGCAAAATTATTAGGTGTGGTTGTGGATTCAGAACTGTCATGGACAAAGCAAGTTGAGTGTGTTTTACAAAAAATGGGTAGGAGCATGGGTACCATAAGACATTCAAAAAAATGTCTTCCAAAGACATTAACCAAACAACTTGTTCAATTACTGGTTCTTTCCTATCTGGACTATGCCTCGGTTGTTTGGTCGAACACCAACGAAGAGAACATACAAAAGTTGCAAGTTGCCCAAAATAAAGCAGCACGTATGGTGCTGAACTGTCCATACAGAACAAATGTAACAGTGATGCATAACACCCTAGCTTGGTTGACGGTTAAATGTAGATTTAAATACAGTTTAATCACTTTCACTGAGACTGTTATGGAAACAAAAGTACCAGAAGTTATTTATAGTAAATTTTCTTTTTTTTCAGATGGTCATAACTACTGTACACGCCAGGTTAGTGAGACAAGGTGTGTCTCGCCCCTATGCCAAACCAATCAAGGGCAGAGAACTGTGCTTTATCGAGCCATGGTTGAATGGAATAGATTGCCTGCTGTTTTGGTTTTAGAATATTCTAAGTATGCCTTCAAGAAAAAGTTGCAAGTTTTCTTGTTTATTCAGTGAGACATAAATATGTTTAAATGTGCTTATGGGTTATGATTCTGTTGATTTTAAATTGTTGGTTGATAAGTATTGATTTATTTTCTTTATTATTATTTCATATGTTTTTGTGAGTTAACATAATTTTTGTTTTATTATTATAATTATTATTATTTTATTTATCTTTTTTCTCTTATCTACATTACAATTGCTTTCAAAAGGCAAGACCAAAATGGTCAGTTCTCATTGGTCAGAAACAGCTTTGGAGTTGGCGGGAGTGTTTGTGTGTGTATGTGTGGTTATGTGTGAATGTAAAAAATGTAAAAATAATTGTAATGATCTCAAAGGAGACCACAGGAATAATTGTGTCAGGGACTAATGTGGATCTCAATAAAATGAAATGAAATGAAATTAAACTGTTGGGCTGCAGGGCAAGATACCGCCTGGTGACTCTAGCTTTTTTGTCCCTCATAGAATCGATCCATCTCAACGCTCTATGGTCAGTATCCAAATCAAAAGTTTTTTCTAATAAATAATAGCAAAGGATATTCAATGTCCACTTAATGGCTAGGCACTCTTCTTTAATTGTAGAGTACCTCGTCTCTCTTGGCCGTAGTTTTCGGCTCAAGTACAAGACTGGTTTCTCCTCTCCTTCCTTCTCTTGGGCCAATACACTCCCAAGGCCAACACCGGAAACATTACTTGTACAAGGAAGCTTTGTGTAAAATCAGGACTTTTTAGGACAGGTGAGGAACAGAGAGACCATCTTAACTGAAGGAATGCTGCCTCACACTCTGAAGCTCATTTCACTGGATTTGAAGAAGCTTTTAAGGTCAGATTTACTAGTGGAGCAGTGATGGTGGAGAAATGGGGTATGAATCTTCTGTACCATACAACAAGTCCAAAGAAAGATCTGACCTGCTTCTTTGTTCGTCGTCTTGGTCTATCTCGGATGGCTTCAACCTTGTCGACTTAGGGCTGAATTTTCCCATTTCCTAGGTCGTAGCCAAGATAACAAACTTCCTTCTTTGCCCAGACACATTTCTGTGTGTTAAAGGTGAGACCTGCGGAATTAATTCTGCCAAGGACTTGTCTCAAGTGGGTCAGATGGTCATCCCACGAAGTGCTAAAGACAACCACATTGTCAAGATAGGCAGCACTGAACTGTTTGCACCCTTGCAGTACTCTGTCCATTAGGAGCTGAAAAGTTGCAGGGGCCCCATGAAGTCCAAAGCGCATTACCGTATACTGATAAAGACCTGTGGGGGTGTGAAAAGCAGTGTACTCCCTTGATGGTTTTTTAAGGGCATTTGCCAGTATCCTTTACAAAGGTCCATTGTGGTCACATACACAGCTCTGCCTAGCCGTTCCAGTAAGTCATCAATACGTGGCATGGGATAAGCATTGAATTTTGACACTGCATTTAACTTTCTTTGATCATTGCAGGTTCTGGGTGTATTGTCTTTTTTTGGTACCAGTACAATAGGACTGCACCATTCACTGTTGGAAGGTTCAATCACTCCATGGATTGAATCACCTTATTAAGTGGTTCTAGCAACTTCTCTGGAACCCGATATGGTCGCTGTCGGATAGGGTGGGGATCCTTCAAGTGGATGACATGCTCAGTTAACTGAGTTTTTCTTAGTTTCCCACTGAACAACACTGGATATTCTTGAAACACCCGAGAGAGTTCCAGGACCAGTTTCTCAGGCAAATGATTAAGACCTGTTTGTTGACTGGTGGTAAGTATGGAGAGATCTGCCTTTTCTATCTCATCCTCTGAATATACTTCCTGTACCAACATTACATTTCTTAAACCACTGGTGTTTAAAGTGTCAGATTTTCCAGACCGTGCTTTTTCCAAGGTGCTTTTCTCCTTCCGCTCTTTCAGAAAATGTAAATGGTAGACTTGGGAGGCCTTTCCTTTGTCTGGATGAGAGACTTCATAGGTCACTGGACCAACTTGGCGAATTATCGAGTATGGCCCTTGCCACTTGGCTAGGGTTCGGGCCTTCTGATCATACCAGGTCTTTTGCTTTAGTTGATATTTGCCTAGATTGGCTCTTGCCTCAGCCCTGTACTGCTCAAGGCGATCTCACATGTGTAGTACATATGAGACAACACTTTGTGAGGAGGGTTGTTTGGACTCCCATGCTTTCTTTAATAGATCCAATGGTCCTTGAACATGAAAACCATGAAGGAGTTCAAATGGAGAGAATCCTGTTGAGGCCTGTGGTACCTCTCTGTAGGCAAAGAGAACAAAACAAAGCCATTTGTCCCAATCTCTACCGGTGTCATCTACAAACTTGCAGTGCATTGCCTTCAGTGTTTGGTTGAAGCGCTCCAATAACCTGTGAGTCTGTGGATGATTTGGGGTTGTACAGATACCAGTGATGCCTAGTTGCTCATGTAATAAGTAAGTTGTGAGTTGAAATTTGTACCCTGATCAGTTAAAATCTCATCAGGAATCCCCACTCGGGAAAACAATTGGATAAGGGCTTTAATAATCTGGGATTGATATTTCTGAGGGTAAATGCCTCTGGGAACCGGGTAGCATAATCACAAAGCATAAGGATATATTCTTGCCCAGCACTACTTTTTTTTCCAGTGGTCCAACAATATCCATGGCAACTCACTGGAAAGGAGTATGGATGATTGGTAGAGGAAGAAGAGGAACTTTCTCAGTCGCTTGGGTGAAATCTTTTGACACTCAGGACAGGTTTGACAATGTTCAATGACATCTCTAAACATTAAGGGCCAGAAGAATCTACTTTTGACTCAGACCAATGTTTTATCTTCGCCTAAATGACCTGTCCATGGACAGGAATGTGAAATATGTAATACAAGGCGATGGCAGCTAACTGGTAACGCCAATTTTTTCTGGTTCTCCCACCACATGCATCACATCATCCTCCAGGACATATTTCTCACCATAATCAGATTGTGAGGTAGCTTTATCAGCTATTTTAGCAAACAAGGGAGCAAGAGAAGGATCAGCTCTTTGAAGCTCCCCAAATTTTACTGGTACCTGCCATGCTTTAGCAGTTTTCAAAACAGGGACATCATCATGAGGT
This sequence comes from Siphamia tubifer, assembly GCA_020466265.1. Taxonomy (NCBI): domain Eukaryota; kingdom Metazoa; phylum Chordata; class Actinopteri; order Kurtiformes; family Apogonidae; genus Siphamia; species Siphamia tubifer. The sequence goes on from CM035795.1 coordinate 50,716,434, forward strand.
GGTGCGATTTCTTCTTTGGATCATTGTTCTGGCATCATCCACCTCCTTTACAGGCCTTTTAACCTGTCATATGTCTCCCTGGGGTATTCCCCAGAGGATACCTTGACCTGAACTGGACTCTATAGGTTTCAGGGTAAATGTCAAATTTAGCTAAGAGTGCAGTTTTAAGGTCAGGATAACTGTTTGAGTCTTGCTCGGCCTTTGCTGAATAAGCATCAAGAGCCTTTCCTGTGAGCAATGGCTCCAGTCTGCATGCCCACTCACAAGGTGGCCAACTCCAGGTGCGCGCCACAGAATCCTGCACGGGTTCGGGTACCCGTGGGTGAACCGCAGATTTTCACGAAACGGGTGAAAAATGTTGTGCTGTGTCGGATACGGGTTCAGTTTGGGTCGGATGTGGGTGATCGCGGGTCTAATTTGCGGTTCATAGGCTAAAAACTGTTCTTTAGTTTGGACTTGTATAGCTGCCTCTTGTCGGCTTCCTTCTTGATGCATTTTTCAAGCATGTGTGTGTGTGTGTGTGTATTTTTTGAGTTTATTATTTGTCTGCTACTGTTTAACAACATTTTTATTTGGCTCTGCCTTGGCTATGTCACTGTTCACTATATTCGTGGCAATAAATGTTTGTATTTAAGTTTGGCTATCTGACATTTTCTTCTGGGTTCGGGTCGGATATCGGGTTCATTTATAGCGGGTCGGTTCGGGTGCGGATTTTTTTTTTGTCGGAAAACGGGTCGGATACGAGTTTGACCATGACAGGTACGGCGGTTGCGGTATGTCAAAATCAGAACCGTGCAGGACTCTGGCGCGCCAGTCACTCAAAACGTACCAAGAAGTTTTCAATGTCCTCCCCCTGTTCAAAAGGAAGCATCTTTGGCCCCCTGTGGTAGACTAAGTCAGCAGAAACCACAGGTGCATGAGAATCAGGGCATTGAAATAATTTTCAGTTGGGGCGTTGAAGTGGAGAAGCTCTAGTAGCTGTTGTAGGTAGCTGCATACGTAGACTTCTCTCTGTGATGGAGGTGCTGGGGTGGAGATCATAGACAGTAATGAGAGCTATTGTCCTCATCGCAGTCATCAGCTCTCTGATCTCTTTAAGCAGAACATCCTCTCAATGCTGTTGGTTGAGTCTTTTAGAAGGGAAGTCAGCTCTGTCCCTTTTTCACTTTCAACCTGGACCGTCCAGGAGCCTGCTTCCGTAGACCAACCAACCTCTGCCTCATCGAGTCTTCTTCATAGCCTTAGGTTGGGCTGTGGTTTCCTTCATACCAGTGCAGTCCTCCGAGTTTTCAGAGCCTGCCATAGCCCAATCAGCTTCTTCATCAGCTCTCTCGGTAATTGCCACCTTTGCTATCTGAGATTGTAAACTATCCCTTCCCTTGTATGTTCCCCCTTTAGACCCTCTGCGGCCTGCCATCCCACCACTGTCACCAAAAATGTCACACCTAGGTCTAGGTGAAGGTAATGTCAGACCAGGCACTGGACCAAACTTCATGAAGGTAAAAGATGGCAGATGCTCACAGAGGCAGGGTGATTTATTTACAGATTCAGTGATACAGTGTAATTACTGTGTAATAACGAAAAGTCAAAGATACAAGTAAGGTAAGTAAGTAAAAATAAGATAAAGGTAACGGAAAGGTGGCAATTAACCGGACGCAGACCAGTATGCCTAAAGTAAACACAAACATTCCATCAATAAACATGAAACTATAATATGTAGTACCTTACAATCATCCCACAAATCCCAACATTATCCCAAAAACAATGTACACAGGTTATAAACAAAATTAGCCTGACAACCTCTAAGTATCTCACACTACTCCATTAACTGGTATACACAGTATTAAAGATTAGTGTATGCATTAATGAAAAACTATTACAGATAAATACATTTAACCCATACATCACAAAACATATAGTACATATATACACACATCTAGAGAAACACCCACACATATATACACACACATGACATTACATCAGTAGCTACCTATTTCACACAAACAAAATACAAATTAACGACCTTCCATGAGTCCAGTTCCGCTCCTCCTCAGCAGCCTTTCCAGGTCATCACCAGACAGAAGTGAGTCCTGTGAGTTTCACCCTCTTTTAAAACTCCAGAGACCATTATCATAAACAAATTTAATTAATGTTATCTTTAAATGGGGTAGTCCCCTCACAATATAGGTTATTTTATTCTCCTCGACTACTACAAACATTTATATATTTTTTCCCTTTCACAAAAATCTATAACACTCATTATAATTACTTGGTATAAAAACCCCTTGAACATGGTCCACTCCACCTGCACTCCTCCCTGCTGCAGGTGGGGACAATCAGCAGCAATTAATCAACTTTGACCTATGACCTCCTAGATGAAAAGAGGCCAGACTCAGCAGTAGAGAATTTAAATGACTGCCACAGAGGCCATGGACGTCCCAACACCACAGGTGGTAATGTGACAATGCGAGCGGTCGGTCCAGATGTCAGTCAATGAGCGTCACATCGATGTTCCAAATGCTGGTGATTGAGGTCACTACTATTCACCATACAGGGCATCACAGAAACAACCCAGATATGCTAATTGTAACAATAAGACAGGAGAGAACTGTTACGAGTCAGTTCAAGGAGACCAGGACCCAGTTGCAGAGTATGATGAAAAAACTTTTATTTTCAAAAAAACTCTCAAAAAAGGAAAAGTAGCAACTAAAAGGTTTAACTAAAAATCACCACAAAACATGGGAAAAAACTACCAGAGCAAAGTTCAACTGAAAACACTGATGAGAAAAACTACCAGAGCAAAGTACAACTGAAAACACTGATGGGAAAAACTACCTGAGCAAAGTACAACTGAAAACACTGTGACAAGGCACTGAAAAACTTACAACACAAAACACAGAGAAACTTCTTGGAACACAGGGCAGGAGATCTCTGAGAGCATGAAGACGTTGTTGCAGCATGGGAGAGAACAATCTGGCACAGGAGATGAGGAGGAGGTGGTTTAAAAAGCCACCTAATCAGGCAGAATGCGCTGCAGGTGTGCCGGTGGCTCCATGCTCTCAGAGATCGGCCCGCCCCTAATGCAGTCCCTGCAGGCAGAGAGAGAGAGAGAGGAGTCAGCTCACTCAACAAGAACAGGATCATAACAAGAACGGCTGAGGTGAGGACACATAAATGAACGTAGACAAACACCCAGAGGATAAAAACAAACACACACATTGTTATCTGTCAAAATAAGTCTTTCACAGCGACAACTGAGCCAATAAAAAAGTTTTCTCACATAAATATGGAAATATTACGCAAGTTAATGTGATCAAAACACACTCCCACAACCTGAAGGCAGTGCAGCAGCTCTGATCACAGGGTAATATTTTAAACTGACAGTGTAACATCATGTTACGATGAAATGCGGTGGCGAGAACCCTGAATCAATGTTCCACATTTGTGTTGAGTTTGTGTTGAGTTTTTAAAAAAAAAAAAAAAAAAAAAACAAAGTCACGTGACCCATACTACAGTCACATGGCGTTTCCAGGTCCAGTGATGTAGATCAGGTCCAGACCCATAAAACTCTTAAATAGACTCATCCCACCCTAGAACCACCTTATTTTAGAACTAAATGTGTACAAAGTGTCAGCAGGTGTGTGTGTGTGTGTGTGTGTGGGGGGGTGGACCATGTGAGCCCAGCTGTGGCCAAACGGCAGCGGTACTGGATTTGGTTTTGGATTTAGAGGTGTTGACTCTACAGTTCCCTCTTCAATCAGTGGGATGGTAGCAGCCAGACCCCCCCCTACACACACACACACACACACACTGGAGCCCTTTCCCCTGGGCTGCTTTAATGTCATTAACAGGTGGGGGGCAAAAATAGACACACACACACACTAGTGAAGAGTGTGGTGTGTGGAGGGGTAACAGGTTTTAAAGCCCTAGACTGGTCCTGCATAACTGAACATGTTAGCGTAAACAAACAGATTCACTTACCGTGTGTGTGTGAGAGAGAGAGAGCGAGAGAGTGTGTGTGTGTGGGAGAGAGAGAGAGTAAGCGAGAAAGAGTGTGTGTGTGAAAGAGAGAGAGTGTGTGTGTGTGTGGGAGAGAGAGTGTGTGTGTGTGTGAGAGAGAGAGAGAGAGAGTGTGTGTGACAGGGTCACTGAAACACACCTTATTATTACAGACAGTGGAGGAAGGAATTATTATCATTATTATTATTATTATTATTATTATTATTATTATTATTATTATTATTATTATCCAAAACAGTAATGGCTAAAACGGTAACATTCAAAACAGTCACAGTTAAAACAGTAACAGTCAAAACAGTAACAGCCAAAATGGTAACAATTCAATTCTTTATTTCGGACACAGCAGCGGTCCATAAAAACAGGAGACATGAACACACATACACATATACACAGAACAAATACATTTTCCAATATCATATAATTACATACAGGCTAAAACACCAATGCCTCCAGAGCCTTGAGGTGAACATAACTGTACTCAGGGCAGGATTTACCAGTGCAGAAATATTACCGTTTGTCGATTTAGACATTGTGCACATACAGCTGTACATGAGGTTCCTGAGCACTGCAGGACATGTAGAAACACCAGCACTCACAAACATTTGGCTCACACTGCACACGTTCAGCAGCATTCTCAGGCCATCATTATATGACACCTTGAGTCTCTGCATGGAACTGCTTTTGTAGTGATGCCACAAATGGCCAGTATACATTGGGGAGCAGAACGTTTTAAAAAGAGTTATCTTAACATACAAAGAGCACATACTACATTTTGTCTTCAGCATGTTAGCCTGTGCATACATCACACAGCACTGTCTTTGAATTTCCCTATCATCAGACAGGTCATCACTCAAATAATGTCCTAGATATTTAACGTCTTTACAAGTTTTGAGGACAGTCCCAGAAAGACAGAAGACAGGAAAAGATAGTTGACTGTCTTCCTTGCTTCTGACGATCATGATGTTACTCTTTTTGCCATTAAATTTAATGTCAAAGTCAGAGCCATATTGAGAACATATTGTGAGTAGCTGCTGGAGGCCAGCACTGTATGGACACAGGACAACCAGATCATCTGCGTACATCAGGTGGTTCACAATAGCATCCCCAATCACACAGCCTGTTTTACAACTGTTCAGTCGGCTTGATAACTCATCCATATAAATATTAAAAAGAAATGGAGATAAAATACTCCCCTGCCTAACTCCATTGCATACAGTACTTGATTTTATTTTTATTACTTAACTAATTTCTACTAATTGTATTTTATTCGACTTGCATGCCCTTATGTTTCAACTTTTTGAGCTGATGGTGCTGTAAATTTCTCCTTGGAGATCAATAAAGTATCTATCTATCTATCTATCTATCTATCTATCTATCTATCTATCTATCTATCTATCTATCTATCTATCTATCTATCTATCTATCTATCTATCTATCTATCTATCTATCTATCTATCTATCTGAACTGTTGATTTTCCCAGATTTATCTTTAGTAATTGGTGTTAGTAAAACAGATCAAATAGAATCAGGTAAAATACCATGAACTAAAAACCCTGTAAAGCAGATGGCAATTAGGGGACAAAGTTTTCTGATCGCAGATTTCAAGTCAAAACAGTAACAGCCTAAAGAGTAAGAGTCAAAACAGTAACAGTTAAAACCAAAACAGCCGGAATGGTACCAGGCAAAACAGTAACAGTCAAAACTGTAAAAGTCAAAACGGTAAAAGCCAAAAAAGTAACAGTCAAAACAGTAACAGTTATTACAGTAACAGTCAAAACAGTAACAGCCAAAACAGTAACAGTCAAAGTGGTCACAGTCAAAACATTAACAACCAAAAAGGTAACAGCTAAAATTGGAACAGTCTAAACAGTAACAGTCAAAATGGTCACAGTCAAAACGGTAACAGTGAAAACGTTAACAGCCAAAACAGTAACAGTTAAAACAGTAACAGTCAAAACGGTAACAGTCAAAACAGTAATTGTCAAAATATTAACAGTAAAAACAGTAACAGTTAAAACAGAAACAGCCAAAACAGTAACAGTTAAAACAATAACAGTCAAAATGCTAACAGTCAAAACAGTAACAGTTAAAACATTAACACTCAAAACGGTAACAGTCAAAACAGTAACAGCCAAAACAGTACCAGCCAAAACAGTAAGAGTCAAAACGGTCACAGTCAAAACAGTAACAGTCAAAACAGTAACAGTTAAAACAGTAAGAGTCAAAACGTTAACGGCCAAAACGGTAACAGTGAAAACTGTAACAGTCAAAACAGTACCAGCCAAAACAGTAACAGTCAAACCTGTAACAGTCAAAATGATAATAGTCAAAACAATAACAGTCAAAACGGTAACAGCCTAAACAGTAACAGTCAAAATGGTCACTGTCAAAACGTTAATGTTTTCACTGTTACTTTTTTGGCCGTTAACAGCCAAAATGGTAACAGTTAAAACAGTACCAGCCAAAACAGTACCAGTCAAAATGGTAATAGTCAAAACAATAACAGTCAAAACAGCAACAGCCAAAACAGTAATTGTCAAAACTGTAACAGTTAAAACAGTAACAGCCAAAACAGTAACAGTTAAAATAATAACAGTCAAAGTAGTAACAGTCAAAACAGTAACAGTTAAAACAGTAACAGTCAAAACAGTAACAGCCAAAATGAGAACAGTCAAAAGAGTAATAGTCAAAACGGTAACAGTTAAAACAGTAACAGTTAAAACAGTAACAGCCAAAACAGTAACAGTCAAAAGAGTAACAGTTAAAATGGTAACAGCCAAAACCGTAACACTCAAAACAGTAACAGTTAAAACAGTAACAGCCAAAACAGTAACAGTCAAAACAGTAATAGTCAAAACAGTAACAGCCAAAACGGTAACAGTCAAAACAGTAAAAGTCAAAACAGTAACAGTTAAAACAGTAACAGTCAAAGTAGTAACAGTCAAAACAGTAACAGTTAAAACAGTAAAAGCCAAAATGAGAACAGTCAAAAGAGTAACAGTCAAAACAGTAACAGCCAAAACAGTAACCGTCAAAACGGTAACAGTCAAAACAGTAACAGCCAAAACAGTAACAGTTACAACAGTAACAGTCAAAACAGTAACAGTCAAAACGGTAACAGTCAAAATGGTAACAGTTAAAAAAGTAACAGCCAAAACGGTAACAGTTAAAAAAGTAACAGCCAAAACAGTAACAGTTAAAACAGTAACAGCCAAAACAGTAACCGTCAAAACGGTAACAGTCAAAACAGTAACAGCCAAAACAGTAACAGTTACAACAGTAACAGTCAAAACAGTAACAGCCAAAACAGTAACAGTTAAAACAGTAACAGTCAAAACAGTAACAGTCAAAACGGTAACAGTCAAAATGGTAACAGTTAAAAAAGTAACAGCCAAAACGGTAACAGTTAAAAAAGTAACAGCCAAAACAGTAACAGTTAAAAAAGTAACAGCCAAAACAGTAACAGTTAAAACAGTAACAGCCAAAACAGTAACAGTAAAAACGATCACAGTGAAAACATTAACAGCCAGAACGGTAACAGTCAAACAGACCAGTGTGTAAAGTTGTCCCAAACTGTCACTCAGATAATTCTCCTTCATCCATTATTGGTTCAAATTCAGCTGCTTCTTGAATTTCCATGTTCAGTTTGTTTAGATATTATTCAGATTGCCTCTTGTCAGGTCCTATCAAGTGTTAATCCAATCACTGAACACATACATGTCCAGTTTAGCGTCAGACCTGCTAGCTTACCTTGGTTTACAGAATCCAGATGTGATTTGCTATTGTAACCTGACTGATCCTGTTCACTTCCAGTGCAGAGAACCTGCTATGACATGATATGTACAATAAAAAACACCATTGAAAGTCACTGGACTAAGTGGAAATAATTTGACATGAAGAACACAGAGAATAGACAATCATTTAGCTTACATATTTATGAAAATAAAATAACATACATTTACTTTTCTGAGCATGTTTAGGCCAACAGAGAAGGTCCTAAGGGACCAGCACTGGTACCACCTGTCATTTAGTTTACTTTTACTCACCACTTATTCCCAATGATTCCATGGAAAATCCAGGTTTGTTTGTGGCTAAAGCTAATCCAATGTTCAGTTATCTTACTTTAATGCTAGCTTATAGCATTCGCTAATGCGTAGCTACTTTGCGTTCTGAAAAACAATGACCTGATAAATACGTTTTTTTAATAATTATTTAAATGAAAAACAAACAGTGATGATTTCATGTAGTAGTCATAATTACATCAACCAATAAATGAGAAAAAAATGAAATGTAACAGTAAAAAAATAAACTAACACAAATTAATGATAATTTGATATGAATCTAAAATAAATATAAATATTCATATATAAAACAGGGGAAAATTAAAAAATGTAAATAACAGTAATAACAATAATGTCTGCTATATATGTGAAGCAAATTAGTCACATACGGTCTTTTCCAGATATTTAAAGCTGTCATTCTATGGTTATTTATTAATATTAACTTTATTAAAGGACTCATTCTATGCTTATTTATTAATATTAACTTCATTAAAGGACTCATTCTATGCTTATTTATTAATATTAACTTTATTAAATGACTCATTCTATGGTTATTTATTATTATTAACTTTATTAAAGGACTCATTCTATGCTTATTTATTAATATTAACTTTATTAATGGACTCATTCTATGGTTATTTATTAATATTAACTTTATTATAGGACTCTGACACACCACACAGACAGTAGAGGGGACACACCACTAGGGTTGTCACGATACTAAAATTTCCAACTCGATACCGATACTAAGGATAATACTCGATACTCAATACTAATTTCGATACTGGAGATGTGAGGGATTCCTTTTAAAATTTCCTCCATGGACTGCTAAAAAAAAGGTAGTGAGTGCGGGTGCATAAATGCATGCCTATCTCTTGGCAAGTTAAGGTAGGCCTATCTTTTTGCTCAAGCCCTTCTGCAGTGCTAACTGTAAGCCTCTTTATGGTCGAGCCATTATGTGCGCGGGCGGCAGCGTATTACATCATGTGACCACCGCGGACCCCTTGCGGGACTATGGCAAGCCAAAGTGTTCACATAGCCACGCGTTGTCTTTATTATATCACGCATTAGAGAACGCGTTCTAGAACGCGTGCCATTGTGCCTGTAACGCGTGATAGCACGCCAGTGCGCGTGGTAGAATGCGTGATATAATAAAGACAACGCATGGCTATGTGAACACGGTGGCCGTGATACAATGCGCTACCGCCTGGCTGCCGCCCACGCATAAACGTTTGACTATATCGAGGCCTTTAAAAGCAAAGTTGCATCGGATGGTCGCAATCACAGACCTATAGAAATAGTGTATAGGTCTGTGGTCGCACTGGCGTCATCCCGTGTACTGTCAGAGGCAGCTGGAGAAAAAAAGAGACTTTAACTTACACGCCGGCATTACGGCTGTGCCAGAGCTGACCGAGGGGACATACCACACAGACAGTAGAGGGGACACACCACACAGACAGTAGAGGGGAGACAAGCGAAACACTGCAGATCCTGTCGTCCATGGCTCCCACGCAGACACTGTCAGGAGAGCCACCACTCCCCCCAGGGGGGGAGGGGGGAAAGGGGACACCAGGTGACTAGACATGAACAGACTTGGTATGAAAGATAGGTTATAAAAATGACAGAAACAGGTGTGAGGGAGAGAAAGAGAAGAAAGAACTCAGTGTCTGTACTTCCCCCAGCATTCTAACTCCTAGGGCAGCCTAGACTGAACTGTGACTCATGTATACATGATATATGAGTCACATAATTTTTAATTAACCTGACCATAGTCTTTCTCAAACAGGAATGTTTTCAGCCTAATTTTAAATGTAGAGACTGTTTCTGCCTCTTTAATATTAAAGGGAAGATGATTCCATCAGACAGTAACCATGGTAACTAAAGGCTCTAGCTCCATCAGACAGTAACCATGGTAACTAAAGGCTCTAGCTCCATCAGACAGTAACCATGGTAACTAAAGGCTCTAGCTCCTACTGTACTTTTACAAACCCTAGGAACTTTCAATAAACCTGCATTCTGAGAATGAAGGGTTCTATTGGGCTGGTACGGAACCAGATCATCTTTAAGATAAGAGGGGCCCATACCATTAACCCCTAACCCTAACCCATACCATTAATGGTTTTATATGAAAGGAGGAAGATTTTAAATTTAATTCTAGACTCAACTGGTAGCCAGTGAAGGGTTTGGAGCACAGGGGTGATAGGGAAAGGTGTCAGGGGTCAGGGTTTGGAGCACAGGGGTGATAGGGTTAGGGGTCAGTGGTCAAGGTTTGGAGCACAGGGGTGATAGGGTTAGGGGTCGTTTTAGACAGAATATTCCTAATTTTGGCTAATGTTGCGCAGGTGAAAGAAGGCTGTTCTGCATGTTTGGTTAATGTGCCCTGACCTCTGACTCCTGACCCTTTGAATGAAAGATGTGGATCAAATAAAACTCCTAAATCTTTAACTGTGTCACTGGGTGTTCCACTTAAGTTGTCCAGAGTAACTATCTGGTCAGTTAGGGAGTCTCTCGCATTTTTAGGACCAATTATAATGACTTCAGTTTTTTCAGGGTTCAATAAAAGATAATTGTCACTCATCCAAGTCTTTATGTCTTGGACACAAGTACTTAGTTTATCTATTTGTCTGGTTTGATCAGGTTTAATCAATAAATATAGCTGTGTGTCATCTGCATAACAATGAAAATTAATGCCATGATTTCTAATGATGTTACCTAAAGGGAGCATATATAGTGTAAACAAAATAGGCCCAAGGACTGACCCTTGAGGAACACCATAATTAACTCTGGAGAACTGCGATGATTGTTGATTAATGTTAACAAATTGGTATGGATTAGATAAATATGATTTAAAGCAGCAGAGGGCTGCTCCTCTAATACCTATATCACATTCTAATCTGTGCACTAAGATACTGTGGTCAATGGTGTCAAAGGCTGCACTAAGGTCTAATAACACCAGGACCGATATTAATCCGATGTCAGCGGCTAATAATAAGTCATTAGTAACTTTAACTAACGCTGTTTCAGTGCTATGATGGGCACGAAAGCCAGACTGAAACTGTTCAAATAAACTATTATCCTGCAGGTATTGGCACAGCTGTGTAACTATTACTCGTTCTAAAACCTTTGACAGGAAGGGCAAATTGGATATAGACCTATAATTATCTAGAATGTCAGGATCTAGGGTAGGTTTTTTCAGAATTGGTTTAATAACAGCATATTTAAATGACTGCGGCACATATCCAGTAATTAATGAAGTGTTAATTATATTTAGGACAGTGCTAATAATTAGGGGCAGAATCTCTTTAAAGAGTTTAGTTGTAATTGGATCTAAGAGGCAGATGGCTGATTTGGAAGACATGATAATAGATATGACATCAGTTTGGTCTACAGTGGTGAAATGATTTAGTGTTACAGAGGGGTTTATTAAAGGGCCTAGGTTTGAAAGCGCTACTTTTTCTGATCTAATGTTTGGGAGAAATGTGTCTATTTTGTCTCTAATAGTTGATATTTTATTGTTAAAGAACTGCAGGAAATCATCAGAATGGAGCGTGGATGGAATAACTGGTTCCACGGAGGTGTGTCTGTTTGTCAGTCTGGCTACAGTACTGAACAGGAATCTAGGGTTATTCTTGTTTTCTTCTATTATGGATGAGTAATATCTAGTTTTGGCTGTACGCAAAGATGGATAATACTTTAGTCACATATTTTTACAGCCATTGAAAAAATTTTGTGAATTGGATCGGCACGATTGCCTCTAATTTAGGTTTTGCTTGTTTAATGGAGCGAGTGTACCATGGGGAGGTTCATCTTATAGAACGTTAGGGTTAAGACTACGTTAAATTTTTTTTTCACTCATTCAAACTATTTTTTTGTATCATTAATCACACATTATGATGCTGTGTAAAGAAATCCATGACTTGTTCAAACCTTTCTGGGTATTTTTACTTTTCCAAAACCTTTCCAGGCCTGGAATTTACATTTTTCAAACAAAACTTTTCCAGATTTTTTCAAAATGTATGAACCCTGAAAGAAGGGAAAAAAACATATATAAGTCATACTGGAGTATAAGTTGCATTTTTGGCTTGAAATTAATTTGATAAAATCCAACACAAAGAACAGACATTCACCTTGAAAAACTATTTAAAATAAAATTAAAATAGAGAACAACAGGCTGAATAAATGTACGCTATGTTAATGTATGCTAACGTAAGAAGACTCATAAACAGAGAAGTGAGAAGGTGCCTGGTATGTTAACGTCACAAAAGTTATACAGATATCTATAGCATAAACAACATACTTGTACTCAACAGCACCCTCTGGTGGTTGTCAGTCTGAAAATAACATCTGATTATTATAGAATAACACATTCATAATTTCACATACAAGATTTTAAGTCACACCCCCGTCAATGAAACAAACTGCAATTTATAGTCCAAAAAATACGGTGCCATATTTTCAGCACTACTGTACAAGGCGCATTAAGTGAAGTCAAAATTATGAGACAAAACTTTAAACTCATGAGCTAAAAAGCCCAAATTTTAGATGAAAAATGTAAATTATGAGATAAAAGTTAAACCCTCGGCTAAACTATGAAAAAAAAAGATTTATGGTCTGAAAACTACAGTATATGGGGGGTGGGGTGTGTATATATATATATATATATATATATATATATATATATATATATATATATATATATATATCAGTGTGTATATTGGGGAGAGGGGTGGGGTGGGGGGTGCTAAGCTGGACTCCTTCTCCCTCTCCTCTCCACTCACACTTCTCCGCTGTCCTCTTTATTTTTGGATCTTGCTCGACAGGATATTTTCAGACTGGACTTGTTAAAGCGCGTTTGTCGTGGGACGCAGACGCTGTAATGAGTTTCTTCCTTCTCCTTCGAAGCCTCTTTTCCATCCTGTCCAAGTGGAGGTCCTTATAAGGAGGGTCCGGCGGCCTGGTGCTGAGTCAGGGGGACTAAGCTGACTGCATTTGTTCTTCTGTCCAGGTAACAGGACGCCTTAACGCCCACCTGTTCTGTGTTCGCCTCACTCTGTAACGGTCTTAAACCAACACACACCATAACCTTTACCTTTATGCACACGCTCACGTCCAAAACACAACACAGAACTTTTAGGGAACTGTTTGAACATATAAGGACCCAGTGTGACTTTTGTGTTAGAGCTGCAGAATATGTCGATAATGCAGGTTATGATATTCACATCGCAAAAACGTTTAATCATTTTTGAATTTTTAATTAATTTATTTTTCTAATATTAATACGACCGTATTTTCTGGACAATGAGGCACACTTAAAATACTTTAATTTCCTCCAAAAATGAGTGTGCCTTATATTTGTATTAATTCTGGTTGTGCTTGGTAACTTGGAATTTTGACTATTTATCTGATGATTTTGACTTAATGCGCCTTATCATCCATCCAGTGCACCTTATATATGAAACAACCCTCAAGTAAACCATTCATTGACAGTGCGCCTTATAGTGCAGAAAATATGGTACTATTCCCCAATGTAGGAATGACATTTTGTTTAATAATTTTTGAATTTATTTATGTTTATTTATGTGTTATTATTACAATCATATTTTCTGGACTATAAGGCGCATTTAAAAGACTTTAATTTCCTCCAAAAATGAGAGAGTGCCTTATTATCCAGAGCACTTTATATATGGATTCATTCTGGTTGTTCTTTGTGACTTCCAATTTTGACTTTTTATCTCATGATTTTGACTTTACTTAATGCACCTTATATACGAAATATATATATATATATATATATATATATATATATATATATATATATATATATATATATATATATATATATATACCATGGCTGGGAGGTACAAACCACTTTTACAAAGATTGAAACAATATTACATGATAGAAAATATTTTTTACATATTATAAAACAAAGAAATTACCATCAAACATTTACAAGTCCCCAGACAAATTTACATTAGAGAAAACAAATTTACAAAACATTAAAGATTTTTTACAAACCACAAAACAAATTTTCAAGTCACTGCATCTGAAAAAGGAATGGACCAACTCCAGGGTTGAACCGGAAATGATAATGGAGACCAGTTATTTATCCATTCAGACGTTCCCAGTGCAGCTGCTCCTTCTGTCTGGTCTGTGTGTTTTAAAAACTCCAAGAACCGACTATACGAAAAACAAAACTGCATTCATCGGCTCATGTGTTTGCCACAAAATGGGCAAAACTGCATTTGACTGCTGTCCATGTCATGACCTCCGCTCCGGTGACCTTTCCCCCAGTGCTCATCCACACTCACCTGGTCCCGCACTGCGCAGCTGCAAGCCGTTCCTCATCTGTGGCTATAAAAGCAGTAAGGCTTGCAGTTGCCAGTGCGGGACCATTCAGTAGTGTCACCTCCATAACCCGGACAACTTCTGCCATCTCCTCAATCACCATAACCCGGACATTCATCATCACCAAGGACTCTGGTCGTTGTTCCCAGGTTTTGTTTGTCTTGTCTTTGTTTCTTAGTTTTGTTATTAAATTATTTTTCCCTTCAGTACTGTGCATTGGAGTCCTCATTTCACCTCACCCCGATCCGTGACAGAATGGTCCCGCCAACCATCTGGACTCCGCCAGTGCTGAAGGGACCCTTTTTGTTTTAGTTTTCCCCGGTCTGTTCTGTCTAATGTCTGTCCAGTCTTGCGTTCTGTCCCGTTCTGTGTATCTGCCCAGCGTTCTGTGTATCTGCCCAGCGTTCTGTGTATCTGCCCAAGCGTTCTGTGTCTCTGGCTAAGCGTTCTGTGTTTCTGGTTTAGCGTTCTGTGTTTCTGGCTTAGCGTTCTGTGTTTCTGGCTTAGCTTTCTGTGTTTCTGGCTTAGCGTTCTGTGTTTCTGGCTTAGCGTTCTGTGTTTCTGGCTTAGCGTTCTGTGTTTCTGGCTTAAGCGTTCTGTGTTTCTGGCTTAAGCGTTCTGTGTTTCTGGCTTAAGCGTTCTGTGTTTCTGGCTTAAGCGTTCTGTGTTTCTGGCTTAAGCGTTCTGTGTTTTTTGGCTTAAGCGTTCCGTGTTTTTTGGCTTAAGCGTTCCGTGTTTTTTGGCTTAAGCGTTCCGTGTTTTTTGGCTTAGCGTTCCGTGTTTTTTGGCTTAGCGTTCCGTGTTTTTTGGCTTAGCGTTCCGTGTTTTTTGGCTTAGCGTTCCGTGTTTTTTGGCTTAGCGTTCCGTGTTTTTTGGCTTAGCGTTCCGTGTTTTTTGGCTTAGCGTTACGTGTTTTTTGGCTTAGCGTTCCGTGTTTTTTGGCTTAGCGTTCCGAGTTTCTGGCTAGCGTTGCGAGTTTCCGGCTAGCGTTGCGAGTTTCTGGCTAGCGTTGCGAGTTTGCGTCTGTTTTGTCTATTTGTCTGTTTTGTCTATTCGTCTGTTTTGTCTATTCGTCTCTTTTGTCTATTCGTCTCTTTCGTCTTGTCTTCTGTTTTAGTCTGTCGTTGGTCTTTTCTGTCTGTGGCTGTCCCTGCCTCTTGCCCAGTTCTGGCTTCTGTCCCCTGTCCCTGCCTGTTGCTGGCTTCTGTCCCCTATCCCTGCCTGTTGCCCGTTGCTGGCTTCTGTCCCCTGTCCCTGCCTGTTGCTGGCTTCTGTCCCCTATCCCTGCCTGTTGCCCGTTGATGGCTTCTGTCCCCTTTCCTTGCCTGTTGCCCGTTTATGGCTGCCTGTTGCTTTTCTCCCCCTCGGATTTCCCCTCTCTTCCTTACCCCGGGCCTTTTTGCCGTTTCTGGCCGGGTTTTGCCCCGGACCTTTTTGCCGTGTCTGGCCGGGTTTCGCCCCGGACCTGTTCCCTTGTTGCCCCCATGTCAGCCCGGTTCTTTTGTTGCATCGTTTTGTCCTGTCTTTGTCCAGTGCCTTGTCTCTGTTCTTTTTTGTCGCTCCCTGCCAGAGTCCGTGGTGACCCCACCCTATCAGTTTTGCTCCTGTTACCAACCCAGTCCACTCAGACCACTCAGTTCTAAGGGTAATCCGCCCAGGGGGTTTCCTCACCGCCCTGCCTAGAGGGATTCCACACCGCTCTGCCCAGAGGGTACTCCGCCCAGGGGGTTTCCACACCGCCCTGCCCAGAGGGATTCCACACCGCTCTGCCTAGAAGGTACTCCGCCCAGGGGGTTTCCACACCGCCCTGCCCAGAGGGATTCCACACCGCTCTGCCCAGAGGGTACTCCGCCCAGGGGGTTTCCACACCACCCTGCCCAGAGGGATTCCACACCGCCCTTCCTAGAGGGTACTCCGCCCAGGGGGTTTCCACACCACCCTGCCCAGAAGGGATTCCACACCGCTCTGCCCAGAGGGTACTCCGCCCAGGGGGTTTCCACACCGCCCTGCCCAGAGGGATGCCACACCGCTCTGCCTAGAGGGTACTCCGCCCAGGGGGTTTCCACACCGCCCTGCCCAGAAGGGATTCCACACCGCTCTGCCCAGAGGGTACTCCGCCCAGGGGGTTTCCACACAGCCCTGCCCAGAGGGATGCCACACCGCTCTGCCCAGAGGGTACTCCGACCAGGGGGTTTCCATGCCACCCTGCCTGGAGAAATACTACTTAGAAATTTTTTTTTAGCTCTGGACAATGGGGGGGGGGTCTTTGTTTTTTGTTTTTTAGGGGCGTCAGGAGCCGCCCCTTAGGGGGGGGGTACTGTCATGACCTCCGCTCCGGTGACCTTTCCCCCAGTGCTCATCCACACTCACCTGGTCCTGCACTGCGCAGCTGCAAGCCGTTCCTCATCTGTGGCTATAAAAGCAGTAAGGCTTGCAGTTGCCAATGCGGGACCATTCAGTAGTGTCACCTCCATAACCCGGACAACTTCTGCCATCTCCTCAATCACCATAACCCGGACATTCATCATCACCACGGACTCTGGTCGTTGTTCCCAGGTTTTGTCTGTCTTGTCTTTGTTTCTTAGTTTTGTTATTAAATTATTTTTCCCTTCAGTACTGTGCATTGGAGTCCTCATTTCACCTCACCCCGATCCGTGACAGTCCATCTGGGGCAGTACTGGAGTTGAGGGCGGATGGCATCCCCTTAAAATAAAAACGAACAAAGTCACCCCCCCTGAAAAACTGCCATCCCTCCTTTTCATCCCTTCACTTTTTACAGTAAATGTTGAAAATATCACTGATAATTATTTCATCATTAGAAAATAGTACGCATGTAAAATCTGAGGGCACAGGGGCGCAAACATTCAATGAACATGGTGTCAGGGATTTTTTTTTTACAAAATTAGAAAATCACATGTGAGCTATCAATCAAGACTCATTAATCTCAATCATTACTTTCAATTAATCTATAATCAGTCGGCAGACTCTCCACAGGTTACATTCACAATAACAACACAGCTAGTTTTCCAAGCTTCCCGTGTAGCCTTCAAGTTAGCTAGTGCTAAAAAAACCCAGGACTTGTCAGAGAGTCACGTTAGCTTTGGATTTATGAGCGTGGCAAACGTGGAACATGTATTTACTGTCAATATTAGACCAGAGTTTGTCTCAAATATTTTACCAGTATTAATGATGAAATATTCTTCACTAGGCTGTATTATTTTCACCAATACTCGTTATGCAACAAAAACTGGTGGAGATGTTAGTTAAAATTGTGATGTTCAAGGCAGGTGACATTAAAGAGTCTTTAGTTTTTCTTCCTTCTGGGGACTGTAATTTAATATTACAGACAGTGAACATGCTAAATGTGATTTAATGTATACTGAACAGTCTGTCTATTACCCAAGAGCAAGTTCATGTATGTATGTGTAATCACTTGTGAAATTATTAGCATGACATGTCTGCTCATTCTATCAAACCCTATCATGTTGTTTTCTTCACATTGAGGAAGGCCATGGTGAGGAAGAGGAGGAACAGGTTTGGTTATTTTACATGTTGAGTTTAGACTCAGTTCAGCAGCACACCAGACTGGACTCAATTAATCAACTGATCTCAGTCTTCAGAGAGTCAATTGGTTAAACTGTGGACTCTTGGTTGGTTGGAACAAAAACCTGGAGCCACACCAGCCCTTTGTGGAATAGTTTGGAAATGCCTGCTCTACATCATCATCAAAAATTTCTCTCTCTT
The DNA here is from genome assembly GCA_020466265.1 of Siphamia tubifer. Taxonomy (NCBI): domain Eukaryota; kingdom Metazoa; phylum Chordata; class Actinopteri; order Kurtiformes; family Apogonidae; genus Siphamia; species Siphamia tubifer. Next base: position 50,734,607 of record CM035795.1, read on the forward strand.
CCAAAATCAATTCCAGGGTCCTCTGTGCAGAGTACCTTTCGGCCATCTTGATCGGTTGTGATAAGAAACCACATTGGCAAAGCTATAATTATAGTGTCCTGCCTCCAGTTTGTAGCATATAGAGTGTGAGAAAATAAAGATTCCCAGAAGGTCAAATTCTGCACCTGCGGTTCGCATACAATATTGCAACATTGTTTGTCAACACTGTCTGCTCTCATTTTCTCGCACATTTGACCCTGTGATGTTCTGTGTACCAACACTCTGTCCTCCTCCTGTCTAGACCTGCTGTGTGGTACCCAGAACATCGATTTCCACACTTCTATTAGCCCCGGGTCCAGTGGACCTGGACATCTTATATGTAATAGAAATGTGTCGGGGGGGTGTAGGGTGTGTGGTCATTAAATATGTTTACTGATATATGTTCTACATAGTAAATGAGCCAAAGTCAGTGAATCTCAGTTTGAAAAATGTATTAATTGTATAATTTTTCTTTTAATAAAAAATGAAAACAGGTCCCAAAGACCCGAACACCACACAAGGGTTAACATACATGTCGACAACAACACTGACTCTCTTAGTAATGCATTTAGTGACCTACTGGATGGATTAGGCTTTATCCAAAATGTTAATAAACCAACCCACATTCACAGACACACTCTCGATCTGATCTTAACACTTGGTGTTGAAATTAATGACCTCGTGGTTTTTACCCATAATCCCATACTCTCAGATGACTTTTTAATGAGTTTCAGTTTATGTTTGAGGATATTTCCACTTCAGTGATTAAAACACAAATGAAAAGGATAATATGTGACCATGCTGTCTCAAAGTACAAAGAGTTAATTCAGTCACTATTTGTGTCTATGTCATGTGATTATGTAAAGGACACATTTAGTCCCAGTATAAGTTATGAGTTAGTCGATAGTACCATGCTCACACTACAAACTACTTTAGATACAGTCGCCTCCTTCAGTTAAAAACTGCTAAGATTAGATGAACCTCCCCATGGTACAACGCTGACACTCGCTCCATTAAACAAACAACACCTAAATTAGAGGCAATGGCGCCGATCCAATTCACAACATTCTCTCAATGCCTGGAAAAATAGCTTAATAAAGTATAAGCAAGCTTTGCGTACAGCCAAAACTAGATATTACTCATCCATAATGGAAGAAAACAAGAATAATCCTAAATTCCTGTTCAGTACTGTAGCCAGACTGACAAACAGACACACCTCCGTGGAACCAGTTATTCCATCCACGCTCCATTCTGATGATTTCCTGCAGTTCTTTAACAATAAAATATCAACTATTAGAGACAAAATAGACACATTTCTCCCAAACATTAGATCAGAAAAAGTAGCGCTTTCAAACCTAGGCCCTTTAATAAATCCCTCTGTAACACTAAATAATTTCACCACTGTAGACCAAACTGATGTCATATCTATTATCATGTCTTCCAAATCAGCCACCTGCCTCTTAGATTCAATTACAACTAAACTCTTTAAAGAGATTCTGCCCCTAATTATTAGCACTGTCCTAAATATAATGAACACTTTATTAATTACTGGATATGTGCCGCAGTCATTTAAATATGCTGTTATTAAACCAATTCTGAAAAAACCTACCTTAGATCCTGACATTTTAGCCAATTCTAGGTCTATATCTAATCTGTCCTTCCTGTCAAAGGTTTTAGGACGAGTAATAGTTACACAGCTGTGCCAATACCTGCAGGATAATAGTTTATTTGAACAGTTTCAGTCTGGCCTCCGTGCCCACCATAGCACTGAAACGGCGTTAGTTAAAGTTACTAATGACTTATTATTATCCGCTGACATGGGATTAATATGGGTCCTGGTGTTATAAGACCTTAGTGCAGCCTTTGACACCATTGACCACAGTATCTTAGTGCACAGATTAGAATGTGATATAGGTATTAGAGGAGCAGCCCTCTGCTGCTTTAAAACATATTTATCTAATCCATACCAATTTGTTAACGTTAATCAACATTCATGGCCGTTCTCCAGAGTTAATTGTGGCGTTCCTCAAGGGTCAGTCCTTGGGTCTATTTTGTTTACACTATATATGCTCCCTTTAGGTAACATCATTAGAAATCATGGCATTAATTTTTCATTGTTATGCAGATGACACGCAGCTATATTTATCGATTAAACCTGATCAGGCCAGACAAATAGATAAACTAAGTACATGTGTCCAAGACATAAAGACTTGGATGAGTGACAATTATCTTTTATTGAACCCTGAAAAAACTGAAGTCGTTATAATTGGTCCTAAAAATGCCACAGACTCCCTAACTGACCAGATAGTTACTGTAGACAACTTAAGTGGAACACCCAGTGACACGGTTAAACATTTAGGAGTTTTATTTGATCCACATCTTTCATTCAAAGGATCAGGGGTCAGAGGTCAGGGCACATTAACCAAACATGCAGAACAGCCTTTTTTCACTTTTGCAACATTAGCCAAAATTAGGAATATTCTGTCTAAAAATGACCCCTAACCCTATCACCCCTGTGCTCCAAACCCATCACTGGCTTCCAGTTGAGTTTAGAATGACATTTTAAATCATCCTCCTTACACATAAAACCATTAATGGCATGGGTTAGGGTTAGGGGTATGGGCGCCTTGATTGATTGATTGATTGAATTTATTAGACCATTCTTGAGATAAAACATGTAACAGCAACCAGTGCCATAAAACATATAAAATAACAAAATAGTCAGGGATAACACAAAAAAGCCCTAAGGCTTATTTCCATCGTGGTGGTGGTGGTGGTGTCCTTCACCACATGAACTGACCTGTTTGTCAAATTTTTTTAAAAATTTGACAAACATAACGCTTACATTTCTCACAGAAGGAGCAAACTGAGGTAGAATAGAATAGAATAGAATCCTTTTATTGTCATCATACACATACACATGCATAATGAAATTCAAAAGACAACTCTGGTGGCATAAAATTACAGGAGATTAAAATAGAATAAAAGTATGATGTATAAAAACATTTACAGGAGAAAATGTAAAAGTGCATTAGAGAACATGGTAGCGTGAATAAATATATAAATATATAAACATATATGTAAATATATGAATATATTGCACAGTGGGCAATGGCTGAGGTAGCTATTGTGTCCCGCTAGTGTTCAGTACCCTGATTGCACTGAGATAAAAAGTGTTCAGGAATCTCGAAGTGTGGGCCTTGATGGACCTGTACCTCTTCCCTGAGGGCAGCAGTGAGAACAGGCTGTGCCCGGGGTGCGAACCGTCAGGGGCGATGCTGGTGGCCCTGCGCCAACATCTGGTGTTGTAGATGTCTGACAGAGAGGACAGCTGGACTCCTATGATGCTCTGTGCTGACTTCCTGACCCTTTCCAGAGCCTTCTTGTCAGCCTGAGAGCTGCTCCTGAACCACACCAAGATGTTGTAGGTGAGGATGCTCTCTACAGAACATCTATAGAAGGACAACAGCAGGTCCTGGGACACAGGTCTCAGTGACCTTAAAAAGTACAGGCGCTGCTGTGCCTTTTTAACGAGGGCATTGGTGTTTGTGCTCCATGTAAGGTCCTGTGACAGGTACGTTCCCAGGAGCCTGAAGTCACTGACCCGCTCTACCTGGTCCCCTCGTATAAGAAGAGGGGGGGGGGGGTCTTCCCTCTTCCTCCTGAAGTCCAGCACCAACTCCTTGGTTTTTGAGGAGTTCGGTGCCAGGTTATTGAGGGAGCACCAGGTAGTGCGGTTCAGGGCCTCCTCCCTGTAGGCCGTCTCATCGTTGTTGTGGATCAGCCCCACCACAGTCGTGTCATCTGCAAATTTGACAAAGATGTTGCTGCTGTGAATTGGTGCACAGTCATGGGTGTACAAAGTGTACAGCATTGGACTGAGCACACAGCCCTGGGGAGCCCCAGTGCTCACAGCCAGAGTTGAGGAGTGGTGGCCCCCCAGCCTGACTGACTGCAGACGGCTAGTGAGAAAGTCTCTGATCCATCTGCAGGTGTGCTCTTCAATACCCAGACTGCGCAGTTTGGACATCAGTCTGCCTGGAACAAGTGTGTTGAAAGCAGAACTGAAGTCCACAAACGACATCCTCGCATAACTGCCAGAGTGTTCAAGGTGTTCACATACTGTGTTAATGGCATCACTCGTGGACCTGTTGGCTCTGTATGCAAATTGGTGCTGATCGAGACTGGGAAGCAATAAAGATTGTATGTGCCTCAGAACCAGTCTTTCAAAGCACTTCATCACAGTGGAAGTAAGAGCCACAGGTCTGTAGTCATTCAGGCTGCTGACCGACTGCTTCTTAGGGATGGGTACAATGGTGGCAGATTTCAGGCAGCTGGGGACTGTGCAGGCAGCCAGTGAGAGGTTAAAGATGGTGGTAAAAACCTCTGCTAGCTGGTCCGCACAGCCCCTCAGTACCCTCCCCTGGACACCATCGGGACCAGCAGCCTTTGATGGGTTCACACCCCGGAGCACCCTCCTGACCTCCTCTGTGCTCACAGTGAGGGCCAGGGGGTCAGCGGGCAGCAGCGTAGGGGCCTCCGCCTCCTCTCCAACTTCAAACCTAGCAAAGAACTGATTCAGCTCCTCTGCCAGGTCTGTGCTGGTGCTGGTGGTGGGAACGCTGGAGCTGTTCATATTGATGAGGTCACGGATGCCCTGCCACACGCGTCGGGGATTCCCCTCTACGAAGTGTCCCTCAATCTTCCTGGCGTATGCTGCCTTTGCCCGCTTGATGCCCCGCTTCAGGTTGGATCTGGCTGAGCTGTACAGTTCCTTATCTCCAGACCTGAAGGCAGAGTCCCGGTCCCTCAGCAGCTGTTTCACCTCACTGTTCATCCACTGTTTCCTGTTTGGATAATGTCTGACCATCTTCTCCTCAGTGACACTATCCATACACGTTTTAATATAAAACAGGACAGTGGATGTATAGTTGTTTAGGTCTTCCTGTGCAAAAATGTCCCAGTTGGTGATACTGAAACAGTCCTGTAGCTGTGGAATGGCATTTTCAGACCAAATCCGTAAGGGTCTCACCTCAGGTAATGTTCTTTGTATGAGAGGTCTGTATGCTGGGGTGAGAAACAGGGACAGATGATCTGATTGACCAAGGTGGGGGAGGGGGGAGACTTTATATGCGTCCTTGATGTTGCTGTAAGCCTTATCCAGCATGTTATGACTTCTCGTGGCACAAGTGACATGCTGGTAGAACTTAGGGAGCACAGTTCTTAAGTCCACATGATTAAAGTCTCCAGTCACGATGAAAATGCCATCCGGGTGAGAAGACTGTTGTTTGCTAACAGCGCCTAGCAGGGACTTTAATGCTACGTTAGCATTAGCACTGGGTGGTGTGTACACAGCCGTAACCATGACGGCCGTGTACTCTCTGGCCAGATAGAAAGGACGACATCTCAGTGTAATAAACTCCAAGTCAGGGGAACAGTGTGTTTCAGTCACTGTAGCGTTGGTACACCACCTGTTGTTGGAGTAGATGATCAGTCCTCCTCCTCTGCTTTTCCCCGAGTCACTCGTCTGGTCGGCTCGGTGTGCTGTGCGCCCTGTTAGCATGATAGCTTCGTCTGCTATCCCCGGGTGAAGCGAGGTCTCCGTCACGATGACAATGTTGCTATCCCGCAGAGTTTTCTGCACCTCGATGGTTGCTGATAGCCCGTCAAACTTGTTGTTCAGTGACCTGGCGTTGGTGAGGAAGATGCTGGGTAACGCTGGTCTGTGCGGGTCTCTCCGTTGCTGGGCCTGGATGCCGGCTCGGCAGCCCCGCTTCCTACGCCACCTCCTCTGTTTGGCCCATGGGATAGTGAACCACGGACTGTTTGCTGGTCATGCTATCTCCGGTAGAATATTGTCATTAAAACTCCGACTGGAGTTTTAATGACACGAGTGTTAAAGTTGGGTGAACTGTGAGTTGACTCAGGGATAAAAAGAATAGATTTTGTTTTTCCTTCATTTAAATGAAGGACATTCAGGCAGAGACACTGGCTGATGTTGTGAAGACAGTTATTGAGTGGATCCAGTGCAGAATGATCACTCAGAACCACAGGTACATAAATCTGGAGGTCATCTGCATAAAAATTAAAGTGGACATAGTGATTAATAATGAGTTGACCAAGCGGCAGCAGATACAGTGAAAACAAAATAGGCCAGAGGACAGATCCTTGAGGCACACCAAAGGAGAGGGGGACAACTGAGGATGAAAAAACTTTTATCATTAGTGAAAATGTATTATTGGTTAAATATGATGAAAACCATTTAAGGACGGTGCCCTGTAGACCGACAGTGTGCTGAAGGCAGGAAACGAAGATGGCGTGATTTACAGCGGACAGGTCCAGTAACACCAGAACCGCAGAGAATTTTGTGTCCAGGGCTGCAAGGATGTCATTCTGGACCCTTAATAATGTAGATTCTGTGCTATGTCTGGAACTGAAACCAGACTGGAACAACAATGGCATGTGCTTGGCTCCTCTTATCTTAAAGTTCCGTACCAGCCCAATAGAACCCTTCATTCTCAGAATGCAGGTTAATTAAAAGTTCCCAGGATTTCTATAAGTACATTAAGAGCTAGAGCCTTTAGGTACCATGGTTACTGTCTGATGGATCTAGAGCCTTTAGTTACCATGGTTACTGTCTGATGGATCTAGAGCCTTTAGTTACCATGGTTACTGTCTGATGGATCTAGAGCCTTTAGTTACCATGGTTACTGTCTGATGGATCTAGAGCCTTTAGTTACTATGGTTACTGTCTAATGGATCTAGAGCCTTTATGTACCATGGTTACTGTCTGATGGATCTAGAGCCTTTAGTTACCATGGTTACTGTCTGATGGAGCTAGAGCCTTTAGTTACCATGGTTACTGTCTAATGGAGCTAGAGCCTTTAGTTACCATGGTTACTGTCTTATGGATCTAGAGCCTTTAGTTACCATGGTTACTGTCTGATGGAATCATCTTTCATTTAATATTAAAGAGGTCGACACAGTCTCTACATTTAAAATTAGGTTGAAAACATTTGTGTATGATAAAAACTATGGTCAGGTTAGTTAAAAACAGACTCAAGTCATAGTCAATGGCACTCAGAGTTGTATCAACAGACACATCTGTAGAACAACTGTTAAGAGGAGACTGTATGAACCAGACTTTCATGGTAGAATAGCTGCTAGGACACCACTGCTAAGGACAGCTAACAAGCAGAAGAGACTGGTTTGGGCTAAAGATCTGTGAAGCCCTGTGAGACGACTTTGTTGTCATTTGGGGCTTCATAAATAAAATTGAATTGAATTAAAACCCAGTTTCAGGACAGGGACAGATATCCTACCACTGTAGTAGTTTGTATCATGCAAAATCAGTCCACACCAATCAACACCCAGGAAGATGTTGTGAAGTGAACCGTCAGTCGCTCGTCCCACACTCAAATTTAAATGGTAAATGGTCTGCACTTATATCGCACTTAAGTTAGCTTTACATTCACCCATTCACACACACTCAAATGCCAGTAGGTTTCTAACGTTCTGTCAGTCCTACTGGGAGTCAGATTTCAGTGTCTTGCCCCAGGACACTTGTACATGTGGACAGCCAGAGTCGGGACACGAACCTCTTGGTCATTGGGTGACCCACTCTACCAACTGAGCCACAGCCGCCCAAATGTCACTGTCTACTTTCAGACTTGACTGCACGAAAAGCAGGAAACTGGGCAATGTGGCTTCGCCTACTAAACTACAGCTAAAAACAAAAAAAAACAAAAATGAAAAGGGTGTAAAAGTGAAGTGATAAAGCTCAGTGGCAGATGAGCCATTAAAATTGGTACAATTTTCAGTTGAAGGTGAATCAGATGTTCCGCCTGTTAATTGGCTAAATTTCAGACCTTGTTAATTTGTGCGAATGTGCCATAATAATAGCCTTGGACTTGCTGTGGCCGCAACAATGACATTTGAAGTTGTTTGCGGCATGTAGCACAGTTGTGATGTTGTCATAGAGATCTTGTGAAGGTCTATAAAAGCAGTTAGCGTTCACTATGGCTCAGGTGTAGAAAAATCAGTGGTGTTCAGTCAAATTGGGCATCCCCATCAAAATGAGCTACCAGCAGCCTTAATTGACAATAATCTCTACAAATTCACTTTATTCTATCAAAATATGTTACTTTGCATTTGGAAACATTGCTATTGATATCATATAACGCTCCCATTATAGGTAGACTTTTTTAATATTTTATTTTTCTAATATTGTAGTTTAAGTTACTCAAAGGTAGACTATTGCTTGTGTTCATTGAACTAAGGTAAACATTAACAACCAGACAGTATAATGTTCATATCATACAAAATTGACTTAAAACTTACGAACGTCAATATCCAATCTATTGCACGCATCTGATTGTTTATATGTTTACTGGTCAAAGGCATGATAAAATAAATATACTTTCAAAGTATTACATCCATTGTCAAAGTCTCTTATACATTTGGCTGAGGATGATTGAATTAATGGGTTTTTTCTCTGTGAAAATGCCTGGTGGTCATGTGCATGCTCAGAAGAGCTTGGGAGCCCAATGTGACGGGACCATTTTGACAGAACAATAGGACTTGGGCAATGTGCACAGCAATGCACAGAGCAGCAAGGTTCTACGGATCAATGAAATGACTATAATATCTTTGTTGTTGTTTGTCATAATCGTGTGAAACTTTGCACTGTAATCCACCATAGTACTGAAAGATACCCTCCAGATTTTTCATCATTTAGTGGAGTTGTGCAGGTGTTAGGAGTTCCACACACAAACAGGACACACTACAGACACACATTTGTTGAATTATAGATAGATGACTGGATTTGAATCATCAATTTCAGTTCTGTAACTGTGATTCTCTTTTCTGTCTCCAGGAAACATCCATTTGAGTTCCTCAAATCCATTGACTCCTTGACCGACTCCTCCTTTCCTCCTTCAGACCCTCAGTCATTTAGTCCTTCACTTGTTTTGTGCAGCTCCTCTGTTCCACGATGACTCATTTATCAGTTCAGCGTTTGTCATCAAAGCCTCCGTACATCATTGCGCTGATGGTTCCCAAAGTTCCAAACAGATGCTGATGATCTGAGACTCTGGTTAGAATCTGACTGTTTTCCCATCATGCTATTCTGCTATACAGCTTCTGACTCTTTGGGTTTTGGTTTTTCATCTTTCTACCTCTGTCGCATATTTGTTCAGAACTCTGGTGACCTCTGCTGAACTCTTCTTTTTCTTCTTGGGTGTTTTTTTCCTTTTGTTGTGAGGACTAATTGGCACAACTGAGGACGAAGAAAAGTTACTGAGGACAGATCGCAGTGACTTAAAGCTTTTTGCATTTGTCTGAACATGTGGTCGACATTTGTGGTGACGGATGAAGAGGGCCGCAACACTGCTGGATCGGGGCCGGTGGGTGGAGGTGGCCCTGTGGGGGGTGGGCTCACTGGCCTCATGAGTGGACGAAGCACATTTGGAGGAAACAAACGGCGCCGGACAATGTCACCGGGACACGCCATGAGTGAAGCCCAGGAGGGGAAGGTGAGTGACCCCACATCACAATGAAAAGGTTCATCAACCAAAACTAGAACCATGACTTTTAAAAACATACTTTATGAATTTTAGTCTGGTTTCTGGAAAGGCCGCTCTACTTATTAATGCCCTTCCTTTTAACTGATTTTATGAAAAAGAGGTTGATAATGTGAAGTAGAGTGGTACCTCTACTAACAAAAGACCCAGCTAATGAATAATCCAAGTAATGAAAAACCTTTATCTTGATATTTCATCTCTGAATACAAAAGAATATTGTATTCATGAAAGGAAACTGAAATCCCAGAGACATAAATACAGTACTGTATGTACAATTCTGTACGTAACTTTGTGTATTAATGTATGTAAATAAATCATGTACCTACTGTACGTATCATCATATTGGTTATGAGGGAGCTACCCATGATGCTATCAATATTCCGGAATGTTACTGGACCCAAATGCAGACTCACAGACCCTGGATAAGGTTTAAGAGAATTTATTGACAATAAATATATTATTGAAAACACTCGCTCCCTCCAGGACCTCTGTCTGGGTTTAATGGCGCTGAGTGAAACAGCCACTGGGACAAGAAGCAGAGTCAGCCAGGCAAGGATCAGAACCGGGTAATCAGAATCAGAATCCAAAACACAGTTACTGTATGCCAGAAACGGGTCAGTCCTTAGAGCGTCACTTCCAAGGGGGGGTAAGGCAGAGTCCAGGTCCAGAATCCCGGACAAAGGTCATACACAAAACACAGACAGTCAAGGGGCGAGCAAAAACCAAGAACCAGCAAACCAGATAAGAAAACCACCTCATGAGTTTCATGGGGACAGCAGACGTACTGGCACCGAGTCAAGACACATGAGGGAATATATACTGGTGACAGACAGACAGGTGTGTCCCACATGAGGGAAAATTAACGAGGGGCAGGACAACACCGGTGAAAGGAAGTGTTGGTGACGCTGAACGGTGGCAGCCACAGTTTAAACCTGGTGGTAAAATATAAAATAGATGCTTTTGACGACACTGTGCATGTTTCCACTGACACTATGAAATGTTTTGGGTGTGGGGGAGAGGGTCACTTAATCAGGAGTTGTCCAGGAAGAGCCGGGGGAGGGGGGGTAGACCAGCTGGAGGTGCTACTGAACTATTACAACTAGACTACTAACTATTTTAACTAGACTACTGAACTATTATAACTAGAAAAATGAACTATTATAACTGTCACGATACTGGAATGTGATGGAACCCAAATGCAGACTCATAGACCCAAGATCAAATTTAAGAGGATTTATTAATGACAAAATCCCTAATAAACACAACACTTGTTCTCTCCAGGACCTCCGTCTGGGGATAATGGCCTCAAGTAAAACAGCCACTGGGACAAAAAGCAGGGTCAGACAGTCAATGATCAGAACCAGGTAATCAGAATAAACAGAATAGTAATCCACAACACAGTTACCGTATGCCAGAAATAGGTCTGTCCAGAGGGCCAAGAGAGCATCAATTCCAAGGGGGGCAAGGCAGAGTCCAGGTCCAGAATCCCGGACAAAGGTCATACACAAAACACAGACAGTCAAGGGGCGAGCAAAAACCAAGAACCAGCAAACCAGATAAGAAAACCACCTCATGAGTTTCATGGGGACAGCAGACGTACTGGCACCGAGTCAAGACACATGAGGGAATATATACTGGTGACAGACAGACAGGTGTGTCCCACATGAGGGAAAATTAACGAGGGGCAGGACAACACCGGTGAAAGGAAGCAAAGTCAGAGTGAGTGACAAGAACCCACATAACAAAATAAAAGCCCAGACACTAACAATGACAGAAACCACATAAGACTCACAAAAATAAAAGCCTCACAGGACAGAGGACTGCATTCATCACAGAGTTACTGTTGTTTTGTGAGTTTTCTCCAGTGTGCTCATTGAAACTTGTGATTCCCCGTGCGAATGAAAGTGTAAATGCTCTTCTTTTCTATAGTTGTGTTCAAAGCTCTTTACATTAGCCTCACATTCACCCATTCACACACACACTCATACCAGTAGGTTTCTAAGGTCGGCGGCTGTGGCACTGAACCCTGAATTAGGCCCCCAGTAGGACTGACCTTTGACCTTAGAAACCTACTGGTGTGTGTGTGAATGGGTGAATGTGAGGCTAATGTAAAGCACTTTGAGCACCATGAAGGAGGAAAAGAACTATATAAGTGCAGTCCATTTACCACCATTCTACTGGGAGACTAAGGGTTTAGTGTCTTTGTCCAAGGACACTTGGACAGACAGAGCTGGGACGCGAACCTTCGACCCTTTGATCATTGGACGACCCACTCTACTAACTGAACCACAGCTGCCCTGGACTGCGGCTCAGAGAATGGGCTGTGTTATCAATAGAAGTGGAACAGGAGATAAAAAAATAGGAAAGTGTCACACAGTTCAGTGATATCCCAAAGGAATATAGCCGAAACCCATCTACCATCGGTACGATATTGAAGCGGAAGGATGCATTAAAAGCAGCAAGCCCTTCCAAAGGCATCTGTGTGATATGAAAAAAAAGGTCAGAGGTCATCACTGAGCAGGACATTAATGAGTTGGTGGAGGAGCACAAGGAAGAACTGTCAACGGAGGAGCTGGAGGAGGTGCAAGACTCAATGATGCATGAGGGATTAAATGAACAGAATGTAGAGGAGGGGGCAGCCAACATTCCATCAGCACCAAGAAAAGACATGCTGATAATATTTCCAAATTCGTGGAAAAAAAACATCTCAAAAAAGCGTCAGGAGTTGTGCTATTCCCCACTTTGACCACGTACACCTTGTGTATTTTAGGAAGATTATGAAAAGTGGTCAAAGTCAATCCTCTTTGGATCAATATTTGACGTCTGTCAACAAACATTGTTGAAGGTGAAAGTGACAAAACCAACCAGATGGTATGAAAATGACCCACATGTCTGGTATAAAAATGCTCCACATGTCTGGTTCATTTGAATGGTTTAATGTTTAATGGTTTAATGCCTGATCAGCTGCTTATGTTGTTTTTAAACTTCTTAACGGACAGGACACAGCAGGTTTTAATCAATGGTGTCATGTCTAAAAGTCTGGTCTCAAACACAGGTTCCCCACAAGGATGTGTTCTTTCTTTACTAATTTTTATTTTATACACTGACAGCTGCAGGTCTTTTAAAGAGGACAGTTACTGTGTTGAATTTTCAGACAACATAAATTTGCTGTGTCTCCTTCAGGGCACAGAGTCTGACCATGGATGGGCTCTCCCTGACTTTCTTCAGTGGTGTGACAATAGCTTCTTAGACCTAAACGTCTCTAATACAAAGGAGCTTCTCATAGATTTTTAGGAAAATCAAGGCTAACACCACTCTCATAAACACTTGGGCACCATGTTTGACTCCCAGGTTGTTTCAAATACTGAATCAGTTGTGAGACGGTCCCAACAGAGAACTCACTTTTTGAGGAGGATCAAGTCCTTTGGCGTCTCCAAACCTATTCTGTGTTCTGTGTACCTGTCCTCACTCTTTTTTTTTACCTGCTGGTTCAACAGGTTGGCAGTGAACGATAGGAACTGTCAAAATAAAATTGTAAAAGTTTGCTCCAAAATTATAGGCGTACAAATGACAGACCTAAACTCTTTCTGAGAGAGATGTGTTGTTACAAAAGCTAAAGGCATTATCAACCAGGAACACGTTCTTAATAAAAAACTAGCATTACGCCATCAGGACGGCGATACAACTAGCCTCTTGGGAAGACCCCTCGGTATTTGAGATAATTTATCCCTTCTGCTGTTCAGCTGCTAAATGCAGAGTTGAGTGGGGAATTTGAATATTGTTTAAGGTTTCTGTTTTATGTATTTATTTAGGGCTATCTGTAGCCCATGACTGAAGGATAAATGTAGAACCATGCTTCAGTACCATGTTTACAGCCACGGTTCTCAAACTGGGGTCCACGGACCCCTAGGGGGACATGGCGCATGTCCAGGGGGTACGCGAAATTATTCACTTTTTTTTTTGCCGTTTTATTTTGAAATGCGGAAGTTTTATTTTGTTTTTATTAAGTGCTCATTTATATTATAATACCTGAAAATGTCGCTGGTTTGCACAAAAGCACTATTAAAAAAGATTATCATTGTTTCATAATAATCATTGTTGAAGTGGTTTTTTTTATCATTTTCAGTATCGCGAGGATGAGGGGGGACATGGAAAATTTTCACCCCTCCAAGGGGGACCTGGGCCAAAAAAGTTTGAGAACCCCTGGTTTACAGAACCACTGGGTGGACATGGTACTAGAGCAGGTTATTAATAAACATTACATATAAATAAACATCCTTCTGTTGATGTGTTTATACCTGATGAAAACTATTTTAACTGGTTAAGACGCTTGACTTTAACATGAGTGGATGAAGCGACGTCAGTCTAGAGATGGACAGATTTTTAATCTAATCACATGCAAGGATTTTATATCACTGTCAGGATTGGGGTGAGGTGAAGGAGGACGCCATTGCACAGTGCTGAAGGGAAAAAATAATTTAATAACAAAACTAAGAAACATAAAGACAAGACAGAGACAAAACCAAAGCAAAACCTGGGAACAAACGGCCAGAGTCCGTGGTGATGATGAAGGTCCAGGTTATAGTGACTGAGGAGATGGTATTAAAGGAGTTCCGTGCTTATACCGAACTACTGAGGTGTAGCAAACGCGGGTGGTGGCTTGGCTGACGCGCTCGATGTTTCCTGCTGGTGCTAGCTATGTTCGTCCTCGACACTGCGGTTTCGATAAAAAACGCCTGCAAAACAGTCTTTGGTTGAATCCAGTTCGTTTTGTTTATTCCACCAATGTCCAAAACACAAAACAGTCACAAACATAGACGCTTAGCGTAGCGTTAGCATGAGCCGAAGCGGAAGCGGAAGCGGTCAAAACCCTATGCCCTTCCGGGTTGCACACCTGCCTGACAACACACCGCTCCTGACTAAGTAGCTGAGCAGCATGCGCCACCCAGTGGACAAAATTAGATTGCTCCCAAACAAAAAATACATTTTGGCTCCTACACACCGGCCCCTAATTGTTGATGGCAGGCAGACACAACAATTCACATAAATGAAAAACCAAACAAACAAACAAAAAGGAACCAAAATGCAGCAAAACACCAAGTGATAAATACAGTGTACCAACACATTCATAATCACACCCCATGCACTAAGCATAGTTTGGTCACGGGTCTTTCAATGACATTTGATTTCGTCTGCAATTTAACAGAACGTACAAGGCCCTGCCTATCAGAAAATGCTTCAAGCACCCTGGCAAGTGGCCAAGATCCACGGGGGGCAGAGGCATCCATGACGACAACAATGTCTCCAACCTTTAGACTCCTCTTCTTCTCATGCCATCTTTGTCGTTCCTGAAGCAACGGCAAATACTCTCGGACCCATCTCTTCCAGAACAAATCTGCAACATATTGCACCTGTCTCCATCTTCGCCTGACATACTGGTCATGAGGCTCGAAGACTCCTGGTGGCATAGCAGGCTTTCCTTTCAGCAAGAGAAGGTGATTGGGCGTGAGTGGTTCCAGATCCATTGGGTCATCAGAAAGCTTGGTAAGAGGTCTATCATTCAAGATGGCTTCTGCCTCGCAGAACACTGTATGCAAAGAGTCATCATCCAAGGTCTGCTGACGTAGCACTGAACTTAGGACTCTTCTCACCATGCGGATCATCCTCTCCCAGACGCCACCATGATGTGAACCTGCTGGCGGATTGAAACTCCAGCGTATTCCAGCTTGTGAGAGGACTCCCTCAATTCGCTGATGGTTGAGCGCAGCCATGGCTTCTTTCAGCTCCCTGTCTGCTCCAATGAAGTTGGTACCATTATCTGAAATCAGATGAGCCACTTGCCCTCTTCTGCTTATGAAGCGCCTCAGAGCGTTGATGCAGGCACTAGTCTCCAGGGAAACTGCCACCTCCAAGTGTACTGCTCTACTGGCCAGGCAAGTAAATATGGCTCCGTACCGCTTGCAGGTTGCTCGTCCTTTCCTCACTTCCACTGGACCGAAGTAGTCTACTCCAGTGTTGGTGAAGGGGGGTAAGTCTGGCTGAATGCGCACCTCTGGAAGATCCGCCATCTTTTGCTCAATGAGACGTCCGTTGTAGCGTCTACAGAAGATACATTCTGAGATCACTTTCCTGACAGCTGCATTGGCCTTGGTAATCCAGAACTTCTTCCTCACCGATGACAAGGTGTGTACACGACCAGCGTGGCCCAGGCTCTGGTGAACATGTTTGAGGATAAGCGCTGCAAGGTGTTGCTCTTTGCAGAGGATAATGGGATGTTTGGACTCTTCAGGCATTGCTCCTCTGCTCAGCCTCCCTCCAACTCTTAATAGGCCATCAACCAAGACTGGGTCCAGCTTGTAAATGGGACTGTGGCGACTCACTGCTTTCCTTGAGGAGGACAATGCAGCAATTTCCTCCTTAAACTGCTGCTGCTGACAATAGCAAATGACTGCAGCCTCTGCCTCCTGCAGCTCATCTACTGTCAGGATGTTACTCCTAGATGTTGTGAAACCTTGGCCATCAGATGCACTTGACTGGATTGTCACAGGCCTCTTCAGCTGTTTTCTCCAGCGAGCCTTCTCCAATAGAATGGCCTTCAAACGGAGAAACCAAGCAGCTGCCCTCTTGAGCCTCTTCCAGTCAGAGAAGTACGTAACGAGCTGGTCAGTTGGTGCAACAGCATCGCACACGTTGATGGCATTCATGGCCACCTCTCTCTTCACCTCTTTGTCATCAGCACTCAAAGAAACATCAAAGGCATTGACAGGCCAATCCTCCTCATGCCTCCAAAGAAATGCGGGCCCTTCCCACCACCTGCTGGTCTTCAGGAAGCCTGCCACCTTCAATCCCCTTGACGCATCGTCAGCTGGGTTGTCTTTGGAGCAAACATGCCTCCATTGCCATGGTTCTGATGACTCTCGGATAGTGGAGATCCTGTTGGCCACGAATGTATGAAATCTCCTATCCTCATTCTTGACGTATTTGAGGACAGAAGTACTGTCCGTCCAGAAGACAGAATCTTCAAATGTCCACTTCAGTTCCTTTTTCAGCATTGAGTCCATCCGCACAGCGAGGACTGCTGCAGTCAGTTCAAGCCGGGGAATAGTTACTGCCTTCAATGGTGTAACTCTAGCTTTGCCAAGAAGAAAAGAAACCTGAACTTGACTTTGCTTGTTCAACATCCTCAGATATGTCGCAGTTCCATATCCAGTTTCACTGGCGTCGGCGAAGTGATGGAGTTGGACTCGAGAGACCTTGCCATACGTCGGTGGTTTGACACACCTCGATATTTCCAAGGTGTTGAGCAGGTTCAAGTCCTCCAGCCATGAGTTCCATGGGCATAGGATGTCCTGTGGTAAGTAATCATCCCATCCACATCCTCTCCTGCAAAGCTCCTGTAGCATCATCTTTGCTGGCAGTGTGACCGGGGCCAGGAAACCCAGGGGATCGTACACTGAGCTGACGGTGGACAACATACCACGTCTGGTAAGTGCCTGTTGCTTCATCTCGATCCTGAACCGGAATGAATCTGTTTCCACGCACCAGAGTAGGCCTAGGGCTCTCTCTACTGGCAGCTTGTCACGGTCAAGATCAAGTTCTTTCAAATCCTTAGCCCTCCTTTCTGCTGCAATGGTCTGCAGGACGTCACGGCTGTTGCTGACGAACTTCTCCAGGGTGAAGCCTCCCTTCTGGCACAGTGCAGTCAAGTCCTTAATAGTTTGAATGGCTTCCACTTCGGTGGCACAGCTTTTCAAGTAATCGTCGACATAAAAGCTTTCCTTGACAGACAGACATACAGTAGCCGGGAACTCAGACTGGTGGTCGTCAGCATTTTTCCTCAGTGCGTAGCTAGCACAACTCGGGGATGATACTGCACCGAACAAATGCACAGTCATTCTATATTCCCTCAGCTCCTGAGTGATGTCTCCATTTGGCCACCACAGAAACCGGAGAAAGTCTCGATCTTCCTCTGTGACCTTCACCTGATGAAACATAGCCTTGATGTCGCCCATGAACGCCACAGGTTCTTCTCTGAAGCGTAGCAGGACGCCAAGCAGTGAGCTTGTAAGGTTGGGCCCCTGAAGCAGTTCCTTGTTTAAGCAAGCTCCTTGGTAGGTTGCACCGCAATCAAACACGACCCGAAGGGTACCTTTCCTTGGTTGGTGGACTGAGTGATGGGGGATGTACCAGACTCTACCAGGCTCGCCTCGAAGCTTCTGCAATGGCACGGGTTCTGCATAGGTGTTGCTGATAAGACCATTCACATACTCAGCATACTCCTGATGCAAGCCTTGGCTATTGAGGAACCTTCTCCTCAGGCCCTGCATCCTCTGCTTCACCACGGCGATGTTGTTGGGCAAAGACACCTCTTTCCTCTTGAAAGGCAACTTCAGGCAGTACTTTCCATCCAGAAGCTTTGCCGATTGTTCTACCGTGTGCATAAACCTGACATCATCTCTGGACATTTCCTGTTCCTCCAGAGCCTTCTCGCTGAAGTCCTGGTTGTATTGGTTAATCAGCAGCTGCTCCAAAGTTTGAAGAGAGATGCGGTTCACTGTGGCAGCGGATACTGGCGCACCACTGCTTCCACTCAGAGGGCCGTTGACCACCCATCCCAGCACTGTCCTGATGGCATAAGGCCCGTCGTCCCGGCTATTGATGACCTCCCAGGGCTCTAATACCCTGGGTGCGTTGGTGCCTATCAACAAGTCAACACTTGCCTTCACGCTCGGGATGCGTACCTTCGACAGGTAGGGCCACCTAGCCAGATCCTCAGATGTTATCATATTCTCCACAGTGACTGGCATTTCCTTCTGTGTGAAGACTTCAGGCAGGGGATAAAAATCGTCGCGGTCCACCTCAGACACCTCAAGACCAGACAGGGCATATGCTGGAACGACCTTTTCGTGCCCCATTGTCCTCAACAGGAAGCTGGTTCTTTTGCCTGTGATGCTGAGTTTTTGCATGAGGTGTTCAGAGCAAAATGTAGCGGAGCTACCAGGGTCCAGGAAGGCATATGTTGTTATAATGCGGCTTCCCTTTGCAGACTTCAACTTCACAGGCAAGATGGACAGGACACATTGGTCTTTACCAGCCCCTGTATGCCCACATGTTTCACTGGAGGACTGCTGTGTGTCAGCAGAATCCTTTGACTGTCCTGAGGTCTGTTGCCGTTTAATATGAAGCACAGTCGGGTGAGTCCTTTCACAGATATTACATATCAAGCGCTGCTTACAGTCCTTGCTCAGATGCCCAGTGCGTAAACAGGCAAAACAAACTCCCTTTTGCCTCAACAGGAGTATTTTGTCTTTGTGTTTCTTGCCTCTGAACTGCCTGCATTCCTCCACCAGATGGCGACGATCGCAGCACAGGCATTTCACTTCCTCCACATCCTGCGTCTGATCCTTGTTATCCTCCAACACATCCTTTGATGTTACAGCAGCAACAATGTTTCCCTTTACATTGGTCCTGGGCTGTGGTTTGAATTTTGATGGAGGCCTTGTCATAGATGAGGCAGATGGTGGATCCTGTATATCGCCAAACAAGGGGTCAGACAGAATTTTGACACGTCGTTCAATGAAATGCACCAAGTCACAGATGTGGGCTCTGTCCTGAGTTCTCTCCATGATGTCATGAGCTGAAGTGCGCCACTGCTCTCTCAGTTTAAATGGCAGCTTTGAGAGAATGGTCCTCATATTTACAGGTATGTCCAGCTCCTGCACATAGCTCAATTCCTGCATAACGTTACAGCAACCACGTAAAAACAAAGAGTAGGCCTGCAGTGACTTCGCGTCCTCCGCTTTTACAGTTTGCCAGGCCAACGCCTTCTTCATGTAGGCTGTTGCCAACTTGTATGGGTTGCCAAAGTGTTCAGTGAGGAGGCCCTTTGCCATAACATAGCCACGCTCTGGCACCATATGCTGGCAGCTGCGCACCAACTCCTGGGGCTGACCTCTGGTGAACTGCTCCAAATAATAAAGACAGTCTCCTTTTCCAGCCTTACTCTCCACACCCTGTTCAAATGCCTTCATGAACGGTTGAAACTGAAGAGGGTCTCCATCGAACACTGGTATCTCTCTTGGTGGTAAAGATGAGATGCGCTGTTGATGAACCAGTGTGGCTGTGATGTCATTCTGCCTTTGCATTATTTCCAGTAGGTCAGGTGAGTGTGTTGTATTGAAGATGTTATTGGTAGGAAGGGGTTGTGCAGCCATTACATGCTGTTGCTGAGCTCCATGTTGTAGCTGAGAGATAGTGTGTTGTTGGTTTTGAATATCACTGCACCACTGCTCCGTTTGTCTTTTGCACACATCCATTGACAGTATGTTGTTAGGTGGTAGTGGGCCGTTGGTGGACACGTGTTGCATTTCTTGTGGTAAACCAGGTTGAAATTCCATTGCATTGGGGTTAAGGTTAGCCACCTTTCTCTTTTCCTGATGCAGATATGAGTTCATGCCATCGGAGCGTGATGCTGAGTGACTCCTTTCATCTGAGGCCTGCAGCACGGCTAACTTAGCCTCTGCTGCAGTTAACTCTGCTTCTAGGTCAAGCTGCTCCTTTCTCCTCCTCAGCTGTTGCTCCTGCTCCTCAATTGCATGTTTCTCCCTCAAAGCAGCTTGGCGAGCAACCAGCGCTGCTCTGTCTGCCTTGACCATCACCCTGGCCGAGTGTGTGCTTGACCTGCCACTGCTACCAGTTCTGTGTGACCTTTTGCTACTCACACGAGAAACACTGTCATTTGGATGAACACCAACCTCACAATCAACATTTTCATGTGCAGTTTTAAAATCAGTATTGACATTCACAAGAACACCAGCATCAGCATTCAAAGTAATTGGCAAATCAGCATGAGCATTTTCAGAACCCATTGTCATAAAAACCTTAGTTTTGCAAATAGCATCATTATTTGGAATCATCTTTGCTTTAAACCAAACTTCATGCCTTTCCTTTTCATCCACAGGTAACAAACACAACAATGATTCGTGAATGCGTTTTGCATCATTACAATTTTCCACCAAATTTTTCAGAGCATTTTGTAACAGAGGAATATCATGTTTTAAACCGTCCATTGATTTCCTAATAGAGCTTGCATTGTCTAATTTTGCCTTTCTGTCCGCCTGTAAACCCAAAAGTTTATCAGCAAGTGCGTTTGCACGCTCATTTTGTTCAACATCACTAACAACACTACCAGGTTTACTAGCAGCTGTTTGTTTACCACGCACAGACATTGTTCAAGAGTCGCCGAGAGTTCAATAAAAAAGACAGTTCAGTGCACAAACAAATCGGCGATGCAAAAAAAATAAATAATTCCAGCCAATAACGCAAGCCGCGCAAAGTCAGTCAGTGCAAAGCGTTGCACGATTTCACAGTCAGATGTCTGCAGACAATGAATGTTGTTTTGTACCCGGGTACTGTGTGCACACAAAAATAAAAAGATCTAAATGGCCATTAAAGGTTGTAGCGCTACGATACCTATTTCGTCGGGCGCCTTTGGTCATCAGCTGATCTGGAAGCTCGAACGAAACTCCTCGCCAGTGGCTCACGAATCCAAAACGATTAATCCACACGAACAGCAGCTCTTCATGCTCCCGATTCCACAAGCGCTGAAGACCCCAAGCCAACTAATTACCAACAGTAGCGGGGTTTTGACTAATATTAAAGGAGTTCCGTGCTTATACCGAACTACTGAGGTGTAGCAAACGCGGGTGGTGGCTTGGCTGACGCGCTCGATGTTTCCTGCTGGTGCTAGCTATGTTCGTCCTCGACACTGCGGTTTCGATAAAAAACGCCTGCAAAACAGTCTTTGGTTGAATCCAGTTCGTTTTGTTTATTCCACCAATGTCCAAAACACAAAACAGTCACAAACATAGACGCTTAGCGTAGCGTTAGCATGAGCCGAAGCGGAAGCGGAAGCGGTCAAAACCCTATGCCCTTCCGGGTTGCACACCTGCCTGACAACACACCGCTCCTGACTAAGTAGCTGAGCAGCATGCGCCACCCAGTGGACAAAATTAGATTGCTCCCAAACAAAAAATACATTTTGGCTCCTACAGATGGTGAAAGTGTCCGGGTTATGGAGGTGACATTGATGAGTGGTCCCGCACTGGCAACTACAAGCCTTACTGCTTTTATAGCCACAGATGAGGAACGGCTTGCAGCTGCGCAGTGCGGGACCAGGTGAGTGGGGAGATGACTCGGGGAAAGGTCACTGGAGCAGAGGTCATGACAGTACCCCCCCTAAGGGGCGGCTCCTGACGCCCATAAAAAACAAAGACCCCTCCCCCATTGTCCGGAGCTCAAAAAATGGTAATGTGTCTGCAGGCAGGGCAACATGGAAACCCCCTGGGCGGAGTACCCTCTGGGCAGAGCGGTGTTATAACCCTCTGGGTGGAAGACCCTCTGGGTGGACTGGAATGAGTGGTCTGGGGTGGTAGCAGGAGCAAGACTGATTGGGTGGGATCACCACAGACTCTAGCAGGGAGCGACAAAATGGAACAGAGACAAGGCACTAAACAAAGACAGGACAAAACGAGGAAACAAAAGGGACCCGGGTGAGGAAGAGAGGGGAAATCCGAGGGGCAGAAAACCAACAGGCAGAGACAGGCAACACGTAGAGACGGGCAGAGACAGGCAACAGGCAGCCATAAACGGGCAACAGACAGGGACAGGGGACAGAAGCCAGCAATGGGCAACAGGTAGAGACAGCCACAGACAAAACAGACGAAAAACTAAGTAAGACAAGACAGAAGAAAAGACAAACCAAGACAGAAGAAAGGACCAACCAAGACAAAAGAAAAGACCAAACTAGACAGAAGAACAGACCAAACTAGACAGAAAAGACAGAAAAAACATAACTAGTCAGAAACTCGGAACGCTAGCCAGAAACTCGGAACGCTAGCCAGAAACTCGGAACGCCAGCCAGAGACTTGGAACGCTAGCCACCAGAGACGTGGTACGCTAGCCACCAGAGATGCGGAACGCTAGCCAAAGATGCGGAACGCTAGCCAAAGATGCGGAACGCTAGCCAGAGACGCGGAACGCTAGCCAGAGATGCGGAACGCTAGCCAGAGACGCGGAACGCTAGCCAGAGACGCGGCATGCTAGCCAGAGACGCGGAACGCTAGCCAGAGACGCGGAACGCTAGGAAGAGACACAGAATGCTAGGAAGGTACACAGACACACAGACCGGGACAGAACGCAAGACTTGACAGACTTTAGACAGAACAGACCGGGGAAAACTAAAACAAAAAGGGTCCCTTCAGCACTGGCGGAGTCCTGATGGTTGGCGGGACCATTCTGTCAGGATCGGGGTGAGGTGAAGGAGGACTCCATTGCACAGTACTGAAGGGAAAAATAATTTAATAATAAAACTAAGAAACATAAACACAAGACAGAGACAAAACCTGGGAACAAATGGCCAGAGTCCGTGGTGATGATGAATGTCCGGGTTATGGTGATTGAGGAGATGGTGAAAGTGTCCGGGTTATGGAGGTGACATTACTGAATGGTCCTGCACTGGCAACTGCAGCCTTACTGCTTATATAGCCACAGATGAGGAACGGCTTGCAGCTGCGCAGTGCGGGACCAGGTTAGTGTGGAAATGACTGGGGGAAAGGTCACTGGAGCGGAGGTCATGACAATCAGACCCTCCTTTGAAAACAGAGCGGGTATAGAAGAGTCCCAGATGGTATTGTGAGATAACATCTCGGACAGTTAGGTTAAGTATCTGTGGTTATTCTACGTCCCTCTAGAACGTTCCGACAGCTCCTGTTCACTTTGAATTGACGTTTCCAGCCTTCAGCGGGCAGATTTTTTTCAATAACTGCCCGCTGCGCTCTTAACAGTGACGGGTTTTGTCACCTGAGATTCATGTTACCAGGGCACTGCTGAGAACTTTTTATGACTCTGTGGTGGAATCAGCAATATTTTACCCCGTGGTCTGCTGGGGCTGTGGACGCCCAGAGAGGGACAGGTGGACACTGGAACGAATGGTCAGAAGAGCAGCTCACTCCTGGACTGCTCTCTGGAATTGATTGAGGTGGTGGGTGAGAGGAGGATGTTAGCCAAGCTGACATCAATCAGGCACACCTCCTCCCATCCCTTACACCAGACTGTGGTGGCCCTAAGCAGCTCCTTCAGCAGCAGACTGTTCCACCCACGGTGTTCAATTCAATTCAATTCAATTCAATTTTATTTATAAAGCCCTAAATCACAACAAAGTCGTCTCAGAGGGCTTTACAAAAACATAATCAACTACAGAAATACATGAAAAGTCCCAGGCATCACCTGTCCTTAGACCCTCCTTCTCGGCAAGAAAAAACTTCCAAACCCAGTGGGAAAAAGAAGAAATCTTAAGGAGAACCACATTGAAGGAGAGATCCACTCCCATGGACGGACAGACTATAGATGAACATCCATGTATAAATGCAGGAGGGGGGGCTGGTCCAGACAGGCAGGGGCGGTGGTCCGGGGTCACAGGTCAGCACAGGCGAGATACTCCAGATCCTGTCGTCCATGGCTCCCGTGCAGGCACTGTCAGGAGAGCCACCACTCCCCCCAAGGGGGGAGGGGGGAAAGGGGACACCAGGTGACTAGTCATGAACAGACTTGGTAAGAAAGATATGTTATAAAGGTAAGAAAGATATGTTATAAATGGTGTTAAAAGGAACGTTAGCGCACGTCATTCCTACCAACTGCTGTCAGACTGTAGAACATTCAACACGACTGTAACGGGCAGCAGGGAACCCAAGTGCAGAACCACAGACAATTCTTAAAGGTTAAGATATTTATTAATACAAGTCCGATTAATAAAACAATATAACGGATGGAAGGGAAACTCCCTTTGAAGTCTTTCAGAGTTCTGTACTGAAAGTACAGACTGGTATCAGTAGACCTTCTCACGTTCGTGGGCGTAAGCTGGGTCGGGGTTGGATTTGATCCAGGGTTGGTGCTGGAGGTGTGGTTCGTTGTCGGTATGCGGTCCAGGGGCGGGGCAGGCGGCGGGGTTCGTAACAGGAATCCAGTCCAGGGTCAGTATCAAAGAGTCGAGGCAGGAGACGGAGTCGGAACAAGGGGCAAGTAACGTCGGTCAGGAAAAGCAGGTCTGGTACATGGAACAGGAGAATATGCAGGAAAATCAGAGGATTAGATCGTGATATTCTAGTAAGGGACAGAGGATAGAATGAGGATTTAAATACTCTTCACCTGATGAGCCCTACTGAGCTCATCAGGTGTGCTGTATCCTCAATCAGCCTTGGAAGACAAGAACTGTGTGAAAGGTGAGCTGAGACCATGGAAGACAGACAGCAGAGCAGAGTAAATAGACACAGAGACAGAAAAAAGACTCAGAGACAGTAGATATGACAACTACAAAGTCATAAAATAACAAATACTATTGACACCACTTGACAATAATTCCTCTATTATATTATGTGCAGGGCAGCACGGTGGTGCAGTGGTTAGCACGGTGGTGCAGTGGTTAGCACGGTGGTGCAGTGGTTAGCACGGTGGTGCAGTGGTTAGCACGGTGCAGTGGTTAGCACGGTGGTGCAGTGGTTAGCACTCGTGCCTCACAGCAAGAAGGACCCTGGTTCGAATCCCGTACCAGACCTTTCTGTGTGGTTTGCATGTCCTCCCCGTGTCCGCGTGGGTTTTCGCCGGGCACTCCGGTTTCCTCCCACCATCCAAACACATGCACTGATAGGTTAATTGGTTAATCTAAATTGTCCATAGGTGTGAATGTGAGAGTGATTGTTTGTCTATATATGTTCAGCCCTGCGATGAACTGGCGTCTCATACAGGGTGTACCCCACCTTCGCCCATTGTAGCTGGATTAGGCCCCCAGTGACCCCCGCGACCCTAGTGAGGATAAAAGGGGGTTCAGATAATGAATGAATGAATGAATATTGTGTGCAATTAATATATATATAGTGTTATTCTTATTTATCATCTCAACATAGTTTTATATCTTCTGTATATAGTTTTTTCAATCCTGTATATTTTTGTATAGTGTACATAACATTGAGTCTTTTTCTCAATATCTGTGTTTGTGTACATATACTATTTATTTATCTACATGTTTTTCTTCTCTTTGCTGTCCCTCTATTGCTCCACATCGCTGCTACTGTAACATGTGAATTTCCCCGTTGTGGGATCAATACAGTCTATCTTATCTCTTATCACTCCGCAGGTAGTTCGGCCACTTTTAAAGTAAATATTCACTACATTGCAGCGGCTGTTTTATTCTGTCTGTTAGAGTAGTAGCAGGAATAAACTGGAATAACCGAAGAATAAGTGGGATAATGTATTGACCACAAGTTATACGGGGAATATTTTTCAATAGTAACTTGTGGGCTTATCACGTATGAAGTCCGTTTTCTTCTAAACCACATCCTTTACTCACAATGTTGACGTACACAAACAAACACTGTAGGTGAGTGAAACACAACCAGTAACTGCTCCAGTCGCCCAGATTTTTTCTAACATTGTTTTTGCATTATTTACTTTGAAAATAATCATTATGCAGTGTGGACTGTGTACGATATGTTACTTGTTTGTACCTTTAATCGTTTAAATATTAATTTTATGTTTTGCAAGTTGTTTAAAAGCACTAAGACATTTTTTTTTGCAAAAAATACAAAGATATTATTTTTATTTTGGACATTAATTGATGATTAGAGTGAGTCAATGTGCATAATGGATATATTTTTTATATTGCTATTTGTTTTGTATTGCTGCTTGCACAATACTGAAATTCAAAGTAAAAATGGTTCCCATAAAATATGGAAAGTTTAATGTGCAAAGTGTCACATGTTTGCAATAGTTTTAAATAATTAAGTATTTTATATATGTATTTTATTTCAATTTTATTTATAAAGCCCCAAATGACAACAAAGTCGTCTCACAGGGTTTTACAGAAACACAATCAACTAAAGAGATATATGAAAAGACCCAAGCATCCCCTGTCTTCAGACCCTCCCCCTGTCCTTAGCTCCTCCTTCTCCATGGTAAAAACCCAGTGGGAAAAAGAATAAATGTTGAGTAGAACCACACTGAAGGACAGATCCACTCCCATGGACGGACAGACTATAGATGAATGTCCATTTATAAATGAAGGGGGGACAGGTCCATCCACCAGACAGGTGAGGGAGGAGGTCCAGGGTCAGAGATCAACACAGGCGAGTCACCGCACATCCTGTCGTCCATGGCTCCCACGAAGACACTGTCAAATGTATGAATTATATTTTTTTATAAATGATACTTGATGGCATTTTGAAGTTATTATATCCTAACAGCAATAATTATCAACCATAATTTATTTAACATATAATGATATAAAAGGAAGATAATGTTACATAGTAGTCTAGTTATAATAGTTCAGTAGTCTACTTATAATAGTTTAGTAGTCTATTTACAATAGTTCAGTAGTCTACTTATAATAGTTTAGTAGTCTAGTTACAATAAACAGTAGTCTAGTTATAATAGTTTAGTAGTCTATTTACAATAGTTCAGTAGTCTAGATATAATAGTCAGTAGTCTAGTTATAATAGGTAAGTAGTCTTTTTGTAATAGTCAGTTGTGTAGTTATAATAGTTTAGTAGTCTAATTATAATAGTCAGTATACTAGTTACACTAAATTAGGTGTCTACTTATAATAGTTTAGTAGTCTATTTACAATAGTTCAGTGTCTACTTATAATAGTTTAGTAGTCTATTTACAATAGTTCAGTGTCTACTTATAATAGTTTAGTAGTCTATTTACAATAGTTCAGTAGTCTACTTATAATAGTTTAGTAGTCTATTTACAATAGTTCAGTAGTCTACTTATAATAGTTTAGTAGTCTATTTACAATAGTTCAGTAGTCTACTTATAATAGTTTAGTAGTCTATTTACAATAGTTCAGTAGTCTACTTATAATAGTTTAGTAGTCTATTTACAATAGTTCAGTAGTCTACTTATAATAGTTTAGTAGTCTATTTACAATAGTTCAGTAGTCTACTTATAATAGTTTAGTAGTCTATTTACAATAGTTCAGTAGTCTACTTATAATAGTTTAGTAGCCTAGTTACAATAGTCAGTAGTCTAGATATAATAGTCAGTAGTCTAGTTATAATAGGTAAGTAGTCTTTTTGTAATAGTCAGTTGTGTAGTTATAATAGTTTAGTAGTCTAATTATAATAGTCAGTATACTAGTTACACTAAATTAGGTGTCTAGTTATAATAGTTTAGTAGTCTATTTACAATAGTTCAGTAGTCTAGTTAGAATAGTTCAGTAATCTAATTATAATAGTCAGTAGTCTAGTTATAATAGTTCAGTAGTCTAGTTACAATAATTCAGTAGTCTATTTATACTAGATTATTAGTCCATATATAATAGTCAGTAGTCTAGTTATAAAAGTCAGTAGTCTAGTTATAATAATTCAGTAATCTAGTTATAATATTTCAGTAGTCTATTTATAATAGGTAAGTAATCTAGTTATAATAGCTCAGTAATCTAGTTTTAATAGTTCAATAGTCTAGTTACAATAGTCAGTAGTCTAGATATAGTAGTCAGTAGTCTTATTATAATCTCAGTAGTCAATTTATAATAGTCAGTAGTGTTAGTAGTCTAGTTATAATAGTTTATTAGTCTAGTCATAATAGTCAGTAGTTTAGTCATAATAGTCAGTAGTCTAGTTAAAATAGTTCAGTAGTCTAATTATAATAGTCAGTAGTCAAATTATAATGGTCAGTAGTGTAATTATAATACGTTAGTAGTCTAGTTATAGTAGTTAGGTAGTCTAGTTATAATTGTCAGTAGTCTAGTTATAAAAGTTTAGCAGTCTAGTTATTATAGTCAGTAGTCTAGTAAAAATAGTCTGTAGTCTAGTTATAATAGTAAGTAGTCTAGTTATACTAGTCAGTAGTCCCGTTATAATTGTTTAGTAGTGTAGTTATAATAGTCAGTTGTCTAGTTATAATAGTTCATTAGTCTAGTTATAATAGTCAGTAGTCTAGTCATAATAGTCAGTAGTCTAGTTAAAATAGTTCAGTAGTCTAATTATAATAGTCAGTAGTCTAGTTCTAATAGTTCAGTATTCTAGTTATAAAAGTCAGTAGTGTAGTTATAATAGTTTATTCGTCTTGTTATAATAGTCAGTAGTCTAGTTACAATAGTCAGTAGCCTAGTTAATATAGTTTAGCAGTCTAGTTAAAATAGTTAGTAGTCTAGTCATAATAGTCAGTATTCTAGTTATAATAGTTTATTATTCTCCTTATAATAGTCAGTAGTCTACTTATAATAGTAAGTAGTGTAGTTAAAATAGTCAGTAGTCTAGTTATAATAGTCCGTAGACTAGTTAAAATAGTTCAGTAGTCCAGTTATAATAGTTCAATTGTCTAGTTATAATAGTCAGTAGTGTAGTTATTATAGTTAATCAGTCTAGTTATTATAGTCAATAGTCTAGTTATACTAGTCAGTAGTCTAGTTATAATTATTTTCGTAGTGTAGTTTTAATAGTCAGTAGTCTAGTTATAATAGTTCAGTAGTCAGTAGTCTAGTTATAATAGTTTATTAGTCTTGTTATTATAGTCAGTAGTCTAGTTATAATCGTAAGTAGTGTAGTTATAATAGTTCAGTTGTCTAGTAATAATAGTCCATTGTCTAGTTAAACTAAATTAGTCTTCTAGTTATAATTCTCAGAAATCTAGTTATAATAGTTCAGTAGTCTAGTTAGAGTAGTCAATAGTCTAGATGTAATAGTCAGTAGTCGAATTATAATAGTCAGTAGTCTAGTTATAATAGTTCAGTAGTCTAGTTATAAAAGTCAGTAGTCTAGTTATGATAATTCAGTAGTCTAGTTCTAATAGTCAGTAGTCTACTTGAAACAGTCAGTAGTCTAGTTATAATAATTCAGTAATCTAGTTATCATATTTCAGTATTCTACTTATAATAGGTAAGTAGTCTAGTTATGATAGTCAGTAATCTATTTATAATAGCTCAGTCATCTAGTTTTAATAGTTCAGTAGTCTAGTTACAATAGTCAGTAGTCTAGATATAGTAGTCAGTAGTCTAATTATAATGTCAGTAGTCAATTTATAATAGTCAGTAGTGTAATTATAATATGTTAGTAGTCTAGTTATAATAGTTAGGTAGTCAAGTTATAACAGTCAGTAGTCTAGTTATAATAGGTTAGCAGTCTAGTTATAATAGTCAGTAGTCTAGTTATAATAATTCAGTAGTCTAGTTATAATAGTTCAGTAGTCTAGTTCTGATAATTTAGTAGTCTAGTTGTAATAGTTTAGTAGTCTGGTTATAAAAGTCAGTAGTCTAGTTATGATAATTCAGTAGTCTACTTATAATTGGTAAGTAGTCTAGTTATAATAGTCAGTAGTCTAGTTACAATAGTCAGCAGCCTAGTTAATATAGTTTAGTAGTCTAGTTATAATTATTTTCTTAGTGTAGTTTTAATAGTCAGTAGTCTAGTTATAATAGTTTATTAGTCTTGTTATTATAGTCAGTAGTCTAGTTATAATATTCAGAAGTCTAGTTATAATAGTTCAGTAGTCTAGTTAGAATACTCAATAGTCTAGTTTTAATAGTTCAGTAGTCTAGTTATAATATTCAGAAGTCTAGTTATAATAGTTCAGTAGTCTAGTTACAATAGTCAGTAGTCTAGTTATAATAATTCAGAAGTCTAGTTATACTAGATTAGTAGTCTAGATATAATAGTCAATAGTCGAATTATGATAGTCAGTAGTATAGCTATAATAGTTCAGTAGTCTAGTTATAAAAGTCAGTAGTCTAGTTATCATATTTCAGTAGTCTACTCATAATAGGTAAGTAGTCTAGTTATGATAGTCAGTAATCTATTTATAATAGCTCAATCATCTAGATTTAATAGTTCAGTAGTCTAGTTACAATAGTCAATAGTCAATTTATAATAGTCAGTCGTGTAATTATAATATGTTAGTAGTCTAATTATAATCGTTAGATAGTCTAGTTATAATAAACAGTAGTCTAGTTATAATAGTTTAGCAGTCTAGTTATTATAGTCAGTAGTCTAGTAAAAATAGTCTGTAGTCTAGTTATAATAGTCAGTAGTTTAGTTAAAATAGTTCAGTCGTCCAGTTAAAATAGTCAGTAGTCTAGTACAAATAGTTTAGTAGTCTAGTTATAGTAGTTCATTTTTCTAGTTATAATAGTTCAGTAGTCTAGTTAAAATAGTCAGTAGTCTCATTATAATAGTCAGTAGTCTAGTTATGATAGTTTGGTAGTCTAGTTATTGTTATGAACGCAGTACTCTGTGTCCTGTAAATGTTTTATTTTTGTGAGTCTTATGTAGTTTCTGTCATTGTGAGTGTCTGGGCTTTTATTTTGTTATGTGGGTTCTTGTCACTCATTCTGACTTTACTTCCTGTCACCTGTGTTGTTCCGCCCCTTGTTAATTTTCCCTCATGTGGAACACCTGTCTGGTTAGTATATATTCCCTCATGTGTCTTCACTCGGTGCGAGTACGTCTGCTATCCCCATGCAACCTACGAGCGTTTTTTCTTCTCTGGTTTTCTGGTATGGACTCTGTTTTTCTGGTACTTGGTTTTTGCTTGCCCCTTGTCTGTCTGTGTTTTGGATGTGTTTTGTGTATGACCTTTGGCCTGGATTTTGGACCTGGACTCTGCCTTGCCCCCCTTGGAATTGATGGTCTCTCGGCTCTCTGGACAGACCTATTTCTGGCATACGGTAACTGTGTTGTGGATTACTATTCTGTTTATTCTGATTACCTGGTTCTGATCATTGACTGTCTGACCCTGCTTTTTGTCCCAGTGGCTGTTTTACTTGAGGCCATTATCCCCAGACGGAGGTCCTGGAGAGAACAAGTGTTGTGTTTATTAGGGATTTTGTCATTAATAAATCCTCTTAAATTTGATCTTGGGTCTGTGAGTCTGCATTTGGGTTCCATCACATTCCAGTATCGTGACAGTTATAATAGTTCATTTTTCTAGTTATAATAGTTCAGTAGTCTAGTTAAAATAGTCAGTAGTCTAGTTGTAATAGTTCAGTAGCACCTCCAGCTGGTCTACCCCCCCCCTCCCTCCCCCGGCTCTTCCTGGACAACTCCTGATTAAGTGACCCTCTCCCCCACACCCAAAACATTTCATAGTGTCAGTGGAAACATGCACAGTGTCGTCAAAAGCATCTATTTTATATTTTAACACCAGGTTTAAACTGTGGCTGCCACCGTTCAGCGTCACCAACACTTGCCTTCGTAATGAGACCACGTGCTTCAGCTGTTGACACTTACATCCCAGGAGGATGAGTTTGATCGGTGACAGCAGTTTCCCATGTCGAGCTAGCTCCTGTACCAGCCAATCACTAGCGAAGAAAGTTGGAGATGAAAACTCTTTTAGCAGGATTAACCAGTGACAGTGCAGGAATCAAAGTATCTCTAACCACCACCTCGTGCTCTATCACCCGCTTCACCTTGTCCACACTATCTAAAAAAACTACCACCGCGCTGTTCTTCTGTGAAGCTGATTTAACACTGTTAAAACCAACTAGTTCCACTGTAGCTAAGCTAACCACCTCTACAGAACAGCTGATCACCTAATGGTGTCAGCTGTTCTAACCCCAGGCTAGCCATGTTACCAGCCCTGCTGGATAACAGGTTCACCACCTACCCCCTACACTACAACACAATACTAACAACAAACACCCACCACCAAGAAAAGTAGAAATAATCACCAAAAACACAGAAAAAAAGCTCAGAGAAACACACAATCGCTCAGCTCAGCAGACCCACTCACTTCCGATAGAGAGAGAAACAGAGAGAGAGATTTTTTTTGATTTTTCAAAAAACGATTTATTTATTTACATTCTAAACACAAAATAACACAAAACAGACATTGTCCTTTAACATTTAACAACATCCAAACAAAGCATATAGCAAAACAAAAATCTTCCTCTGATAGAATGGGACAAAAGGGAAAATAAAAAAACGTTTTTTTTCTCCTTCATTTGAACATCAAACTCAAAATTAAAACATTCAGTTAATGAAGAAAAAAAATGCAAAAAATAAAATACAATTACAACTCAAACATGATTTTCCTAATTCAATATTGAACCAAACAATAATTGCCTTTCAAAAACGGAACAACAGATATTTTTGTGACACCATATTTTTTCGAACTCCTCCAAATCCTCCATCATTTTGTAGTAACTGAAATCAACAGTGTTCTGGCTTTTATCATTGCAGTAAACAGTTTTACAGTGTTACAGTCCAAACTCTCTTCTCTTTTCTTCTTTCTGCTGATGTACATACTCATTTTAGCAGTCCCAAGTATAAAATTCAGCAGCTCACATTTGATCCTGTGCTTCTGTCTGTATTTAAAACCTAGAATAAAAATCTGCTTTGAGAAAACTTCTCCAAACAGACTAAAGAGCCTCTTTAAAAACACGAACAATGTTTCCAGTCTTTGACAGTCCAGGGAACAGTGGAACACAGTCTCCTTACCCTGACAGAATACACACTCCTCAGTCACATTTGGATTTAAAACTGAAATAAAAGCATTGACGGCCACCGCCCCATGTAGTATCCTCCATTGGAGGTCACCAACCTTTTTAGTTAACGGTGGTTTGTACAATGCCCTCCATTCAGGACCACTGTCAGGGCCCAGACCCAGACGTTCTCTCCACACAGTATTCGCTCGTCCACACAACTTGTTGCTGTTTAAAACCTTTACTAAAAACCGGTACATGTGTTTACCCGAGGAGTCCTGCAGGGTAATTGGCTCAGCTGTTAAAAAAGTACCGGGGCTGTTTTTAAAATCAGGGGATAAAACGTTAAAAGGAAATTCTAAAAAATGGTCCTTGGGCAGTGTGGATCCTCTACAATACTCAGTGATGACCTTCTGCTCGTCCTCCGTCAGCTGGTCTGTCCATCTCCTCAGTAGAAGGCCGATGGCCCTCACTGAGGAGATGCCCAGGGCAGAGGACAGAGCAGAGGCATCGTCCATGTGTGGACCACACAGGTCCACCACATGTTTTATCAATACGATCTTTGTTTTTAAAAACTTTAATAAAACTGAGTTTCCTAAAACACTACCCACTAGTGATGCGCGGTTAGGGGGTTTTACAGAAACCCGCCCCGCCCAAACCCAAGACGTGGCTCGGCCCGCCCCGCCCAACCCGCATGATGTCACGTATCGATAAACCCAACCCGCCCGCTATCAAGTATTGATAAACCCAACCCGCCCGCTATCAACCCGCGAGCTTAAATTTGTCTCTAAACTCACATAGTACATTCGCAGCATCTTTACCTTGTGCTTCTGTTGCGTGGGTCAAAGGACATGGCCCTCCACTACATATTTAATTGTTGAAAAAACGTTTCCTTTATTTGATTCTGTAAGAGATACAAAAAAAACAACGACGACAATCAATGGACACTGCGGCACCGTAGTATGTGTACAGAATAGCCTCTCGCGTGATCTCTCGTTTCTAAAATAATACACATATAACAATCATATTACATATTACACACAGAAAAACAATACAAAGTACAAGAATGATATAAATTGACGTTATTAATCTAACGGTCGGTTTAACGTCTCGCGCTCGTGAGACGTTAAACCTAGCCACTTGCCCAACCGTTATATTTTCCCACAAGCAGAACAAACAAACAACACTTCACAATCGAAATACAACTACAAAACAATTCAATACATGTATAGAACAACTCCGACACTTGCTCTTTACCTGTAAGAGATACCAAAAAAACAACGACGACAATCAATGGACACTGCGGCACCGTAGTATGTGTACAGAATAGCCTCTCGCGTGATCTCTCGTTGTCTCACGAGACTACTCTTGCCCTTGACCAGTGTCACCAACGCGCCCTCTGCTGGTCGGAGTTTGCTACTGCACAATGACATACACATATCATTCTCACCACACTGAACATGAACCACACTAAACCAAAAAAAAACATGCTAAACATTCAAACTAGAACAAAACTATATATATAGATATATGTATATTTTAGTTATTTTACCCCAACTATGGCCCTGTATGCCACACTTCTAATGTTAAAAGCATCATTTTTGCCTCCTTTCTAACGTCTCAATATGCACTCCAGCACATAAAATAGACTCCACCCACATCATCACTCTATAAAGCCAACACATACAACGTTTCCGTACAACCTTCGCATCGCCTGTTTTAATCTTCTCCCTGATCAAGTCCGACATTTTCACTCTTATCTCTGAGTGTTCAGGGAGATTTTGGCGCTAATAACAAATAACAAAAAGTTGGGATAAAACAGCATTCAAAACAGGAACTGACGGGCTTGCACATGCGCGAGCCGAGCACGTACGCACACACACACACACACACACACACACACACACACTTCAGCGGGTATTGATCATCCCTGACCCGCCCCACTCGCATCCGCAATATGTATTAATACTGCGACCCACCCCGCCCGACTCGCGGGTCATAGGAGAATTAAGTGTACGAGTAATTGGAAGGAGAGGAGACGAGGATGCTACTGTAGGTTAGCGGGGCTCCTTTCCGTTTCATAACACGGCTGTGGAGACTGCTCCATGCACGCACACACCTCTCTATCCTCCCTCATCGGTCTTAACATGGTCTGTAAAGATATGAAGGCAACCCTTTCCTGTAGATGGCAATGCAAAGGATGTGAAAATAACGTGGCTGTTACCCATTCATTCTGACTGGAGCGTGCCGCCTCTCGTGGAATGAAACTGCCGATGTCAATTGAGTTGTCTTTCATCATCATATTTTTTATATGTCGTTGATTATTCTTACTGAGGTTATTTTAAGTTGAAATATTGTATACCTTCAGTCTATCCATATTGTGCCATTTTTGGGAATGTCGTATGGAAAAATGCGGGTATTGATCGCCCCTGACCCGCCCCGCCCGCATCCGCAATATATATTAAATATAACCCGCCCAGCCCGCAATATGTATTAAAAACTGCGACCCAACCCGCCCGCCCCGCGGGTCACCCGCGGATATCCGCGGGCCAGCGGGTAGCCCGCGCATCACTACTACCCACATTAAAACGAGTCCCAAAAACAATGGGTTCTTTTAAAATCCAGAGAGGCGAGCCCACTCTCTGGATACGTTCTTTTTGAAAACTTCCCCAAACCTTAAAAATAGATTGATAAAACCTTGGTAGATCCCCCAGTCGATGTCCCCTCAGGTCCATCAGGAAGAGGGACTCTCTCAGTCCCAGATTGCTGCACCGGGTGGCGACAGGTCTCCATACCAAATCCACCGGGCCGCTCAGCAGTCTCTGGATGAATTGAAGTCTGAACGTTGCTCCTCTACTGGCCAGGTGGATCAGTCCTTGTCCTCCTTCATCCCTGGGGAGGAACAGGACACTCTGTGGGACCCAGTGCAGCCGGTCCCAGAAGAAATCCACCATGATGGCCTGGATTTTAGATAGAAGATCGACTGGAGGATCTACACATGACAGACGATGCCATAGCATTGAAGCTATTAAATTGTTAATAATTAAAACCCGACCTCTAAAAGACAGTTTTGGTAAAATCCATTTCCATTGGTTTAGCCGGCCTTTTACTTTTTCTAAAATATTGTCCCAGTTTTTCCCAATGCACTCGTCATTTCCTAAAAAAATCCCCAGGTATTTTATCCCTCCCTTCTTCCACTCCAATCCACCGGGCAACACTAACCTCTGCACCCTCTCCCCTACCATCAGAGCCTCGCTCTTGACCCAATTAACTCTGGCTGATGAGGCTCGGCCAAACCAATGAACACTGTGTTCTAAAAAATCAATATCATCTTGAGTTTTAATTAAAACAATGACATCGTCTGCATAGGCTGACAGCTTGATGAGCGAATCACTGTGTGGGAGTTTAAAACCAGATAAACCTTGTCTAAGTCTGAGGAGCAAGGGTTCTAAAACCAGAGAATACAACATACCTGACAGTGGACACCCCTGTTGCACACCCCTCTCTACTTTAAAGGGTGCACTCAAACCACCATTAACTTTTAATACACTCTCAACGTCTCTATACAAGGCCTGGATCTTGGCGATGAGACCCGGGCTGAAACCAAACTCTGCCAGCGTACGCCACAGGTACGAGTGTTCAACCCGGTCAAACGCCTTCTCCTGGTCTATGGAAATAAGACCCAGGTCACTGCCCAATGAGCTGCAGAGTTCCAAAACATCCCTAATTAAATATATGTTGTCATTAATCAACCTACCAGGTACACAGTAGGTCTGGTCCATGTGGATGATGTGCTCCATCACCCTCCTCACTCGGTTGGCCAAGACCTTGGAGAGGAGCTTGTAGTCGGTGCAGAGGAGGGCCACAGGCCGCCAGTTTTTAATTTCCTGCAGGTCTCCCTTCTTAGGGAGAAGGGTGATGACGGCCCTCCTGCAGCTCAGAGGCAGCTGACCCTTCTGCAGGCTGTCAGTCAGTACCTCCAACAGATCCCCATCGACCTCTGGCCAAAAGGTTTTATAAAAATCTACAGGGAGCCCATCCAGACCTGGTGCTTTACCGCTGCACATGGACTGCAGTGCGGTTTGCAGTTCCTGGAGGGACAGATCTCCCTCCAGCTCCTCCACCAGGTCTGGTGGCACCTTCGGCAGGTCGGTGAGGAAGGTGTCCATAGCTGTTATGTCTGTGGGGTCTGAACTGTACAGCCGCCTGTAATAACTCCCCGCATACCTGCGAATGCTCGGGGAGTCCTGAATCAGCTGCCCCTCCTCTGAGCGCAGGGAGTGGATCATCCTCCTCTGACCATTCCTCCTCTCCAGGCCGAAGAAGAAGTGCGATGGAGCATCCATCATGGCCACGTCTTGGAACCTACTGCGTACCACAGCGCCCCTAGCGGACACGCCCAGTAGGTCGGCTAATGCAACCTTTTTTGTCTTGAGGCTCTCAATGTGTCCTCTTTCTCCTGTGGCGTCTGCTAAACCCTGCAGCTCCACCACCTCTCTCTCCAGGTCCCTAATAGACCTGGCCAAGTCCCTGGAGACGTTGTGAGTGTACTGTAGGCACAGATTCTTAATTTGGCTTTTCCCTATGTCCCACCACTGCTGCAAAGAATTAAAATCAGATTTAGTTGATTTAAAATTCTCCCAGAAACATTTAAAAGCTGAATGAAACGTATGATCTGTTAAAAGAGCTGTGTTAAAATGCCAATAGGCGCTGTTACATTTAATATCTTTAATAAAAACATTACACTGAACCAAACAATGATCTGTAAAACCAACTGGAGCAATAAAACACTTTCTAAAAACACTAAAATGATGCTTAAAACTATAAAACCTATCTAAAGTTAAAGTTAAAACATTATCTCTGCTGTGGCTCGATGTATACTGTCTACTTCTATTATTTAAAAACCTCCAGACATCAGCCAGTTCATAAGTTTCAATTAAACCTTTTAAAAACTTTCTGGAGGCAGCATGTGGTTCAGGATGATTTCTATCTAAAAGAGGCTCAACAGTACAGTTAAAATCCCCCCCACAAACAAATATTCTTCACTACTGCAGCCTCTAATGACATCCCCTAAAACATTTAAAAAAACATCCTATCTGTGCCTACGGTTGGTGAATAAACATTAATAAAAACTACAGTCACCTTTTCAA
Organism: Siphamia tubifer; assembly: GCA_020466265.1. NCBI lineage: Eukaryota > Metazoa > Chordata > Actinopteri > Kurtiformes > Apogonidae > Siphamia > Siphamia tubifer. The sequence continues at coordinate 50,772,829 of CM035795.1, forward strand.
ATACTGCTCTTATTTTTAAAAGGTGACCGGCGATGACCTCGTCAATGTTCACAGAGACAGGAATAAAAACATTACTAAATAAAACCCCCACCCCCCCACTAAGATTAGATTTGTGACTGAGGTAGAGCTGTCCTTTAAATTCTTTATTCCATTCAATTTCATTTTCTGGAGTACTGTGAGTTTCCTGGACCATCATGACATTTATTTTCTTACATTCCATAACTTTAAAAAGTGAGGCTCTTTTAAAAACATCCCTGGCTCCATTTAAATTAAGAGATCCTAAGTTAAAAACACTCATAATAAAAATGGAGCTAAAATACAAAACAGAAAACACAGTTAAAAAAGAAGAGATAAAAGGAGTTTAAAAACACTGCACTACATTTCTTCACTTATTTGATGCCTTACTTTGACAATTAATTTTCTTAGTCTGTAAACTTCTTGGTCAGTAAAGGATTCGTTTTCATTTTCACCTGGGTTCCTCATATGGGTTTTTACTGATTCTATAAATTTTAAAAGATCAGGGAATGATTTTTCTATTGGAACTGATCTTACATTTTTTGTATCATGTAGAATTTTTTTTATTTTTGTAACAGAGTACAATTTTTAACATTTTTCCTTGTAGGCTCCTCCTCCTCCTCACTACTTACTTCAGATTCCATACTGTCAGTTTCTTCTTCCCTTTGTGATCCAACTACTGTTTTGTCTTTTAGAGCTTTTTTTGCCCTGGCCTGCCTCGATATTTTTCCCTTTTGTGGAGGACTTCTGCGTGTCTCCTTCCAACTCCATCTCATGCTCTTCTTCTAAAATCGCTTCCACAATTTCAACTGCCAATTGACTTTCATTTTCACTCTCATTTGCTACATTACTATCATTATTATCATTATCATTCGTTATTGATTGAATTACTTTTCCTTTTTTCCCTTTCTCACCTTTTTTCTTTTTCTGTTCTCCCCTCTCTTTCCTTCCTTCATCTTCACTCTTTTCTCCCCTCTCACCCTGCCCTCCTCTTTCCTCACTCCTTTCTCTCTCCTTCCACTGTCCTCCTTTTTCCTCACATCTTTCTCCTTTCTCACCCCGTCTTCTCCTTTCCTCAACCGGTCCTTCTCTTTCCTCACTCCTTCCTCTCCTCTCCTCCTTTTCTCCTCCTTCCACCTGTTCTTTATCCACCTCTCCCTCCACACCTTTCTTCTTCGTATGTTCATTCTCTGTTCCTTCTAATACATTATTGCGACCTACTGTTCTCCCCTCTACCTCCTCCACATCTGCACCTTCATCCTCCCTCCTTTCCAGCGTCTCTCCCTCAGCGCTCCGTGGCGCAGAGGCAGCGGCACCCGCTGGATCAGCTGATTCTGCCGAGACAGCGGGGCCCGCTGGATCAGCCGACCCCGCCGAGGCAGCGGCACCCGCTGGACCAGCTGACCCCGCCGAGGCAGCGGGGCCCGCCGGGGCGGGGGCAGCGGCACCCGCCGGGTCAGCTGATCCATCCGCGCCTCCAGCCGATCGATCCACCCCCACTCTTCCTGGACAATTCCTAATTAAGTGACCCTCTCCCCCATACCCAAAACATTTCATAGTGTCAGTGGAAACATGTACAGTGTAATCAAACCCATCCACCTTAAACTTAAACACCAAATTCAAACTGTCGCTGCCACCGTTCAGTGCCATCAACACTTGCCTTCGGAAAGAGACGACGTGCTTCAGCTGTTGTGACTTACATCCCAGGGGGATTAGTTTGATGGGTGACAGCAGTTTTCCATGTCTCGATAATTCCCGACCCAGCACTTGATTCAAGACAAATGGGGGTATATTAGAAATTATCACTCTTTTAGCAGGATTAACCAGTGATAGTGCAGGAATTAAAGTGTCTCTAACCACCACCCCATGTTCGATCACCTGATTCACCTTTTCCACACTATCCAAGAAAACCACCACCGCGCTGTTCATTCGTGAAGCTGATTTAACACTGTTAAAACCAACTAGTTCCCCTATAGCTAAGCTAATCTCCTCTACTGAACAGCTGATCGACGGTGTCAGCCGAACGGCGTGACGCCGCGTCAGCTGCTCTAACCCCGGGCTAGCCATGTTACCAGCCCCGCTGGATAACAGGTTCACCTCCTAACCTAACTACTACACCTACCCCCCTACACTACACCCCCCCACACAACACAATACTACCAACAAACAAACACCCACCACCAAGAGAAGTAGAAAAATCACCAAATACACCGTGAAAAACTCAGAAAAACGCATACACTCACTCAGCGACCAAACTCACTTCCTGCTCCCACAAACTCAGAGAGAGAGAGAGAGAGAGAGGGGGAGAGAGAGAAACAGAGAGAGAGAGGAGGAGAGAGAGAGAGAAAGAAAGAGAGAAAGAGAGAGGGAGAGAGAGAGAAACAGAGAGAGAGAGGAGGAGAGAGAGAGAGAAAGAGAGAGGGAAAGAGAGAGAGAAAGAGAGAGGGAGAGAGAGAGAAACAGAGAGAGAGAGGAGGAGAGAGAGAGAGAAAGAGAGAGAAATAGAGAGAAATAGAGAGAAACAGAGAGGGAGAGGAGGAGAGAGAGAGAAAGAAAGAGAGAAACAGAGAGAGAGGAGGAGAGAGAGAGAAAGAAAGAGAGAGGGAGGAGGAAGAGAGGAGGAAGCATTTTCAGCCAATGTCTGAATCTATGAGAACTGACCACAGGGTGGATTCCTACACTAACTGCATACTTACGTCTAAAGTGAATTAATCTACTTGATTTTGTCTCCTCATTACTTTGCTCTTGCTGGACATTTACTTCGAGGGTGAATTAACGGCGCAAAGGATTCGTCTTCCTCATTTGTGTATTGGAACTATTTTTGGTGCGGAGAAATACAGAAGAGTATATGACCCACAGACTATCATCAGTTCGAGGAAAATTGGTAAAAACTTGGACTCCACAAGCCCGGAGACGTGGACCGTTCTACGGCAAAGCCCCACCCCCGACACACACACAGGCTCCACCTCCGGAGGCAACGGAGGCGGAGCCTCTATGGGAGGAAGTAGAAGGCAGCTGTTCCAGTGGATTTACAGCTAAGCTAAGAGCTAACCCGTTCAGACCGTCGCTTCCATCAGTCCTGCTCGCCAACGTACGGTCACTGGAAAACAAAGTGGACTACCTGAAGCTGGATTTAAACACCAAACATGATCCACCAGACTGATGCATCCTCATTCTCACCCAGACCTGGATCAACTCTTCTGTCCCAGACACCCACATTAGCCTGGAGATGCTAACAGTATTCAGGTCAGACATAAGCCATGCTCTCACAGGTGAAACCCGGTGTGGTGGTGTTAGCATCTACGCTAACAACAGCTGCTGTTAGCCTGGACGGGACAAAATATAAACCTACATTTTCTTTGAACACATACTGTATTTCTTACAGAATCTTTAATTTTCTATTCATTTTAAAGGGGTTGAGGGGCAGTATTGGGGGTTTGGAATGAAGTACGAAAACACCCCTGGAATGAATTAATTTTGTAAGTAAAGGTACCACTGTAATAAAAAGTGATTCAAAATAAAAATATTTTTACTTTCCAGTTCATTTTCGACATGAAGCATGATATATATGAGCATATTGTCACTTGATCTTTAAAGTTTCCATGCTCTCACTGCTCTGGTTTAATTCCTTTTACTTCACTGTTGTTAAAGTTATTGTTTATGTTGATCTGAAAATCATATCAATTATTAAAGTCAGTCACGACGTTTAGAAAATGGCAAACCTGTTGTACTTTGTGTTCACAGATCAAACTGGCGTTCTTCGTGGCTATAGTGGGCGTGGTTTTGACGGTTCTGGGGGTGGGGACAGAGTTCTGGGTGGAACTTTCCCCACCCAAGCTTTTCTATAACAACCAGGTGAAGCTAAAGTCCAGAAGAACTGATGCTGCCTTCAGGGCCCATGAGGAAAATTAGGCTTTCCGCCTGTCAATCTGAAATAACCAGCGTGCTGCGTTCAAGTGCATTTACTGTGGTAGTGAAACCGTTTGTTGTGACCTGATCCTAGAATCACACTTGTGTTCATTCATCTGTTTTTTATTTTTTTCTCTAACACTGATCCATGACGGGGACGGAAATGTGAGTTATGGACAATCCGTGTGTCATTCATTCATTTATTTTTCAAAATAAAACCAAAACTAAGACATTAACACAACAAGTCATTTCTTCACTATTAGTTTGCAAAACCAAAATGTAAAAATGGTTAATGATGTGGTTTTCACTTTTCCTGATTAATAAGAGGAAAAACAGAAAATGGGCGTTTTCAGTTTCATACAATTTTGACCTGAAGCAAGTTCAGTAAACCATAAATGACCTTTGACCCTCAGTGACACAGATGTAAACCTACGACCTATTAGTGTAAACTAAGAGGGTCACCCTAAACTAAGAGGGTCACCCTAAACTAAGAGGGTCACCCTAAACTAAGAGGGTCACCCTAAGACCTGCAGATATGACCACGATATCATACCATAATGATCTACATGTTTCTGTGGTTGTTAACATTCATTTACATGTTTCTGTGGTTGTTAACATTCATTTACATGTTTCTATGGTTGTTAACATTCATTTACATGTTTCTATGGTCGTTAACATTCATTTACATGTTTCTATTATCGTTAACAATCATTTACATGTTTCTATGGTTGTTAACATTCATTTACATGTTTCTATTATCGTTAACATTCATTTACATGTTTCTATGGTTGTTAACATTCATTTACATATTTCTATGGTTGTTAACATTCATTTACATGTTTCTGTGGTTGTTAACATTCATTTACATTTTATGGTCGTTAACATTCATTTACATGTTTCTATGGTTGTTAACATTCATTTACATTTTATGGTCGTTAACATTCATTTACATGTTTCTACGGTTGTTAACATTCATTTACATGTTTCTATGGTTGTTAACATTCATTTACATGTTTCTATGGTTGTTAACATTCATTTACATATTTCTATGGTTGTTAACATTCATTTACATGTTTCTGTGGTTGTTAACATTCATTTACATTTTATGGTCGTTAACATTCATTTACATGTTTCTATGGTTGTTAACATTCATTTACATTTTATGGTCGTTAACATTCATTTACATGTTTCTACGGTTGTTAACATTCATTTACATGTTTCTATGGTTGTTAACATTCATTTACATGTTTCTATGGTTGTTAAAATTCATTTACATATTTCTATGGTTGTTAACATTCATTTACATGTTTCTGTGGTTGTTAACATTCATTTACATTTTATGGTCGTTAACATTCATTTACATGTTTCTATGGTTGTTAACATTCATTTACATTTTATGGTCGTTAACATTCATTTACATGTTTCTACGGTTGTTAACATTCATTTACATGTTTCTATGGTTGTTAACATTCATTTACATGTTTCTATGGTTGTTAACATTCATTTACATATTTCTATGGTTGTTAACATTCATTTACATATTTCTATGGTTGTTAACATTCATTTACATGTTTCTATTATCGTTAACATTCATTTACATGTTTATATGGTCGTTAACATTCATTTACATGTTTCTATGGTTGTTAACATTCATTTACATGTTTCTATGGTTGTTAACATTCATTTACATGTTTCTATGTTTGTTAACATTCATTTACATGTTTATATGTTAACATTCATTTACATGTTTCTATGGTCATTAACATTCATTTACATGTTTCTATTATCGTTAACATTCATTTACATGTTTCTGTGGTCGTTAACATTCATTTACATGTTTCCATGGTCATTAACATTCATTTACATTTTTCTATATTTACTTCAGTTCAAAATTGGATGAAAAAAAAAACAGCCATAATCAGTTTTTTGTTTTTTTTTTATTGTTCATAAAAACAAAAAGAGAAAAATGAAAAATTAAGAAACAATTTCATTGTCTTACTTATTTTGAAAAATGGATGAACGAATGATACACGGATTATAGACGTTCAGTTGTACATAAAAATAATACAGCATTTATGAAACTGCAAGTGACGTAGAGTAAACATCAGCTGACAATGAACTAAAATTTAAAATTAAACAAAATGAAGAAAAAACTCGACCGAGCGATTGGCTGATATTGCATAAAAATATCCTAATCAAAATATGCCGATCAAAAAGCCAATCATGTATGGTAAATTACGAGCAAGCATTTTCAAGCATTACAGTTTCTGTGCTTTTAAAATATAGTTAGTTGAACAGTAGAAGTTTGGGACAATTTTACACTGTGTAAGGCAAAATAGCATTAGCATTAACTGCGTAAGGCAGACAACAGTGTGTCCATGGCTAAATAGCATTAGCATTAGCTGCTTAAGGCAGCACACAGTGTAAAATGGTCCCAAACGTCTACTGTTAAACAACCTATATTTTAAAAGCACAGAAACAGTCCAGACCAGATGAACCTGTTCTGTAACGGTCTTGACAGTTTGAAAATGGTCACTAGTAATTTAGCTTACATGATTGGGTTTTTGATCAGCATATATTTTGGATCACTGATCAGGCTATTTTTAGGTAATATTGGCCAATTATGATCGGCAGTCGATCGATCAGTGCAACACTAGCTACAGCTGTAGTTACAACTATCAATAGTATCGGTGATCGGGCCAAAATATGCTGCTCAGTGAATCACTAGAAAAAACTATGCCAGAAAATGTGCAAAAATCCTATTTTTCCACAGTCTTTTCTTCTATACATGTGTAAAGTCATCTGCTGAAAACATCAGAACATTAATGAAACCATTTTTTTATGCTTGTCCCTGAATGCGTCTTCCTGAATGCAGCATTCAAGTGCAATTAACAAAACTAGTATTTACTAGACTTCCCACAGCACATGAAGGCAGCATTCATTGTTGAGGTGTTGGCCCCCCTCCAGTAAGTGGAGCTTCACTAACCCCACCCCCTGTGGTTGTTCCACAGACCTGTCTGACCGCCCACCTGGGACTATGGAAGGGCTGCACAAAAACACTGTGGGTGGCCGACATCGACCCTGACAGGGAGAGCTGCGGCCCTGCTGAGCTGCCTGGAGGTGACTGACCCCCCCCCCCCAGGACGGAGGGAGGGGGTGGGTGGGGGGGTCCTAAACCCTTTAGTTGTTTGTTTAAGGGTCAATTTAATATTGTGGTTAAATACAAAAGCAGACTTTATCAGAAGTGTCTTTCCTTTACACAAAATCAACGTTGTCAGGGTGTGAGTGAGGGATGACGAAACTGACCCAAAACCGAACCTCATGAAGATTTTGAAGTCGGTCACCGATAAAATGAAACACTTGCTTTTCACACACACACACAAAAACACACACTCAAACGCAAACACACACGCACTCACACACACACATGCACTCACACACACTCACACACACGCACTCAGACATGCACACATGCGCACACTCAAACACACACACGCGCACTCACACACACACACTCACACGCACGCACAAACACACACACACACACGCACAAACACACACACACACACGCACATAAACACACACACACACACACGCACAAACACACACACACACACGCACACAAACACACACACGCCCTCACACACACACACACACACACACGCGCACATACACGCACTCACACACACACACACGCACTCACACACACACACGCCCTCACACACACACACATGCACTCACATACACGCACTCACACACACACACACGCACTCACACACACACACGCCCTCACACACACACACACACACACACTCACACACACGCACTCAGACATACACACATAGACATGCGTGCTCACGCACACACACATATGCGCGCGCACACGCACTCTCACACACGCGCGCACATACACATGCACTCAGACGCACACAAACACACACACACGCACTCATGCACCACACACACTTGCACGCACACACACACACACATGCACTCACACACACACACACACATGCACTCATACGCACACTCACAAGCACACGCACACCCGCACTCACACACACACAGACGCACACACACTCACACACGCATGCAAACGCACTCACAGATACACACTCACACATGCACACACACACAAGTGCGCACAGACACTCACACGCACACACACTCACACACGCGCGCACATACACATGCACTCAGACGCACACACACACAGATGCGCACTAACACACACACACATGCACACACACACACACAAACACACATACGTACTCACATACACCGCACACACTCGCACGCACACACACACACATATGCACTCACACACACACACACATATGCACTCACACACACACACACACATGCACTCACACGCACACTCACAAGCACAGGCACACCCGCACTCACACACAGACGCACACACACATGCGCACTAACACACACACTCACACACGCATGCAAACGCACTCACAGATACACACTCACACACGCACACACAAACACTCACACAAGCGCGCACAGACACTCACACGCACACACATACACAAACACTCACACAAGCGCGCACAGACACTCACACGCACACACACTCACACACTCACACACCACGCACATGCACAAACACGCACACACACTCACACACACACACACTCACACACCACTCACACGCACAAACACTCACACACCACACACACACACTCACACAAACGCGCGCACATACACATGCACTCAGACGCACACACACACAGACGCACACACACACAGACGCACACACAGATGCGCACACACACACAAACACTCACACAAGCGCGCACAGACACTCACACGCACACACACTCACACACCACACACACTCACACGCACAAACACGCACTCACACGCACACACACTCACACACACGCGCGCACATACACATGCACTCAGACGCACACAAACACACACACACACACTAACACGCATGCACTCCCACATGGACACATGCACACACGTACACACACGCACTCAGACATGCACACATGCGCGCACTCACACACACTAACACACGCGCACAAACACTCACTCACACACACGCACAAACACACATGCACACACACACACTAACACACACATTTAGACATGCACTCACACACACGCGCGCACACACACGCACTCAGATGCACAAAAACAAAACACATGCGCACTCAAAGAGACACACACACATGCACACGTGCACTCACACACATATGCACACACACACACGTACACACACACACGCACAAACACTCACACACACGCACTCACACCCGCACACAGATACACACTCACACATGCACACACACACAAGTGCGCACAGACACTCACACTCACACGCACAAACACGCACTCACACACACTCACACACACGCACGCACATACACATGCACTCAGACGCACACAAACACACACACACACTAACACGCATGCACTCCCACATGCACACATTATCACACACGCACACCCGCACTCACACAGACATGCGCACTAACGCACACACACTCACACACGCGCGCACATACACATGCACTCAGACGCACACACACACAGATGCGCACTAACACACACACACATGCACACACACACACACAAACACACATACGTACTCACATACACCGCACACACTCGCACGCACACACACACACATATGCACTCACACACACACACACATATGCACTCACACACACACACACACATGCACTCACACGCACACTCACAAGCACAGGCACACCCGCACTCACCCGCACTCACACACAGACGCACACACACATGCGCACTAACACACACACTCACACACGCATGCAAACGCACTCACAGATACACACTCACACACGCACACACAAACACTCACACAAGCGCGCACAGACACTCACACGCACACACACACACAAACACTCACACAAGCGCGCACAGACACTCACACGCACACACACTCACACACCACGCACACGCACAAACACGCACACACACTCACACGCACAAACACTCACACACCACACACACTCACACGCACTCACACGCACTCACTCGCACACACACTCACACACCACTCACACGCACAAACACTCACACACCACACACACGCACACACACTCACACAAACGCGCGCACATACACATGCACTCAGACGCACACACACACAGACGCACACACAGATGCGCACACACACACAAACACTCACACAAGCGCGCACAGACACTCACACGCACACACACTCACACACCACACACACTCACACGCACAAACACGCACTCACACGCACACACACTCACACACACGCGCGCACATACACATGCACTCAGACGCACACAAACACATACACACACACTAACACGCATGCACTCCCACATGCACACATGCACACACGTACACACACGCACTCAGACATGCACACATGCGCGCACTCACACACACTAACACACGCGCACAAACACTCACTCACACACACGCACAAACACACATGCACACACACACACTAACACACACATTTAGACATGCACTCACACACACGCGCGCACACACACGCACTCAGATGCACAAAAACAAAACACATGCGCACTCAAAGAGACACACACACATGCACACGTGCACTCACACACATATGCACACACACACACGTACACACACACACGCACAAACACTCACACACACGCACTCACACACGCACACACATACACACTCACACAAACGCACACACTCAGGCACTCACACATTGCGCGCACAGACACTCACACGCACGCGCACTCACACGCACACACACACATGCGCACTCACACACACACGCACTCACACACGCACTCACACACACACGCACTCACACCACTCACGCGCACTCACACGCACACACATTCACATGCACTCACACACACACGCACTCACACACACACGCACTCACACACACGCGCACACACACGCACTCACACACACACCACACACACACACACACACACTCACGCACACTCACACGCACACACGCACTCACACTCACTAGCACACACACTCACTCACACTCACACACACGCGTGCACATAAACAAGCACTAAGACGCACACAAACACACACACATGCACTCACACACATGCACACACAGACATGCGCACGCACGCACACACATTCACACACACACTCACGCACTCACACATACACATGCACTCAGACGCACACAAACACACACACACGCACTCACACACCACACACACTCGCACGCACACACACACACACATGCACTCACACACACACATGCACTCACACATGCACACACACACACACAGACATGCGCACTCACACACACACACGCACGTGCACTCACAAACACACACAAACATTCACACACACTCACATGCACTCACACACACACGCACTCACACACCACACGCACTCACACACCACACACACTCACATGCACAAACACGCACTCACACGCACACACACTCACACATGCGCGCGCACATACACATGCACTCAGACGCACACAAACACACACACATGTGCACTCACACACACACTAACATGCATGCACACACACGCACACCCGCACTCACACACACACACACACACACACACACTCACACGCACACACACACTCATACACACACGCACACTCACACACACGCGCACTCATACACATGCACTCAGACGCACACACACAGACGCACACACACATGCGCACTAACACACACACACACACATGCACACACACACACACACATGCGTACTCACATACACGCACACACCAGCACGCACACACATGCACGCATTCTCACACACACGCACTCACACAAACACACGCGCGGACACACACATGCACTCACACACGCACACACACACAGACATGCGCATTCACACACACGCGCACACGCGCACTCACAAACACACACACACATTCACACACACGCACTAACACGCACTCACACACACACACACACTCACACACACTCACAAACACACACACACACTTACACACACACGCACTCATGCACGCACACGCGTGAAAACACACTCACATGCACACACACACGCACACTCATACACACACACACCCGCACTCACATGTGCAGTCACACACGCACTCACACACACACACCCGTGCACACACATGCACTCACAAACACATGCACTCACACACACACACACAAACACTCACACACACGCACACTTACACACACACCCGCACTCACACACACACACCCGCGCACACACACGCACTCACAAACACATGCACTCACACACACACACACAAACACTCACACACACGCACACTTACACACACGCACTCACACACACGCACACACACACACACACATGCACTCACACGCACACTCACAGATACACACTCACACACGCACACACACACACAAACACTCACACAAGCGCGCACAGACACTCACACGCACACACACACACACCACACACACTCACACGCACACACACACACACTAACACGCATGCACTCCCACATGCACACATGCACACACACGCACACCCGCACTCACACAGACATGCGCACTAACGCACACACTCACACATGCGCACGCACACACACTCACACACACGCGCGCACATACACATGCACTCAGACGCACACACACACACACTAACACGCATGCACTCCCACATGCACACACACGCACACCCGCACTCACACAGACATGCGCACTAACGCACACACTCACACATGCGCACGCACACACACACACACACGCGCGCACATACACATGCACACACACACACATACGTACTCACATACACCACACACACTCGCACGCACACACACACACACATATATGCACTCACACACACACACACACATGCACTCACACGCACACCCGCACTCACACACACAAAGACGCACACACACATGCGCACGCACACACACACAGACGCACACACACACATGCGCACGCACACACACTCACACGCACACACAGATGCGCACTAACACACACACACATGCACACACGCAGTCACACACGCACTCAAACACTCACACACACGCACTCACACACGTACACACACACACGCACTCAGACATGCACACATGCGCGCACTCACACACACTAACACACACGCACAAACACTCACACTCACACACGCACACACACGCACACACACGCACAAACACACACACACTCACACACACGCGCGCACACACACGCACTCACACATGCACTCAGACGCACACACACACGCAATCAAATACACGCACACACACACACACACGCACTCACACACACACACCCGTGCACACACACGCGCACTCACAAACAAATGCACTCACACACACACACACAAAAACTCATGCACGCACACACGCACACTCACATGCACGCACACACGCGCACACACACGCACACTCCTACACACACACTCACACACGCAGTCACACTCACACACGCACACTTAAACACACACACGTACTCACACACGCGTGCACAGAAAATAATGAGCGGACAACAGTAATGCGGTCAACCATTGGTCAAACGGTCATCAGTTAACATCCCTACTGTGAATAAGCACAAATCTCCTCCTCCTTTAACAGCGGGACATTGGCTCGTGTCTTCATGTAAACGGCACCAAACATGATAACATTACGTCTTCACGTCACATAACCTTTGACCTTACATTCATACACTGAGCAGGTAAAAAAACAAACATGTGGGACAACCTGAATCCCACAGACCTTCCAGCTGCACTTGCATTACTATTAGAATTAGCACCAGCAGCTCTAGTAAATGTACAATAGTAGTTTCACTTATTCAGTTTCATTACACAAACAGAAAAGAACATGTGGACGGGTCTATCACAGGACTGTCCAATCGTATTTCTCCTACTGTGGCATCTTCATATAAACAACGATTTCCTCCTGAATACACTCGTCTAAACACTGAAAAACTGAAGACGAGTCGACACTTTAGCGTCTTCTGTTTTCATCGTCTCTGTATAAATGTAACCTAAGATGAAAATCTGTTCGACTTCATTAACAGGTGTAAAATAAATGAATAAATAAATAAATATCCTTAGTTCAGTCACTGAAGGAAATTCAACTGATAATAAAAAAATACAATAGAAGAAAAACAACAATTCTTTATATTAAAATAACTAAAAACACAGTGTTTTCTTTAAAGAAGAAAATACAACAAATGTGATAGCTTGTGTTGGATACCGTTCCACTGTTTTGTTTAATACTGTCACTAACAGGAATGGTAGTTGGGTAGCTGTCAATCATCCCCATCATACCTGTGGGCATGGCCGCTACAGTGAGTAGATAAAATGAACTGTGTATGGAAGAGTCCATACCAATATTTAGATGTTTCCAAAATGTCCATGCCATTAGTTAGATGGGAAATTTGGGAGACAAAAGGTTACTGTACTTTACAGACTATAAGGTGAAACTTAAAAGACTTTAATTTCCTCTTTTTATCTAATAATTTAGATTTCACTTAAGGGACTCATTCTATGCTTATTTATTAATATCAACTTTATTAAAGGACTCATTCTATGCTTATTTATTAATATTAACTTTATTAAATGACTCATTCTATGCTTATTTATTAATATTAACTTTATTAAAGGACTCATTCTATGCTTATTTATTAATATTGTTGTTCTTCATTGTTATTGAATTTATTGTGTGTTGGTTCTATTTATAAAAACGTTCAGATTGTTTTGTTTCCAGTTGTTTTTTTCACGGTAGAAAAATGACTGGAGGTGGAACAACAGAGTTTACTTCTACTTCCTCATACATGTCCATGACGTGGTGATAAGTCATCTGTGATTGGCTCAGAATGTGTGAAGGAACATTCCTCCCTCCCCTCTGGCTCTGTGTGTGTTTACCATCCCAGAATGACATCCAGCTAGGTTTGGTGACGTCACTTGTTTTGAAAACGTGCAGTAAAAAAACAGTCTTTATTTCCACAGAGACACGTGAACCAGTTTGATCCAACAGTTTTTTACAGTTTGGGCAGCAGCTACTGTGGCGCCGTCTGCTCTAGTAGATGCTAATGCTAATGCTACTGCAGATTGGTTGCAATGGAGGATGGGCTTAATCCCAGGTGGGTGGGGCTAAAGTCCATTTGTCGTCAGATGGACCGTGTTTTTCTGGGTCCCTGGTTCCTGATGTTGTTTAGTGTGAATGCAGTATGCAGCCAGTGGAGGTGATGAACCACTGTTAAAGGAGCATGTGTTGGTAAGTCTGGGTGAGCCATCACCATGGTAACGCAGGGTGAGCCATCACCATGGTAACGCTGGGTGAGCCGTTACCATGGTAACGCTGGGTGAGCCGTCACCATGGTAACGCTGGGTGAGCCGTCACCATGGTAACGCTGGGTGAGCCGTCACCATGGTAACGCTGGGTGAGCCGTCACCATGGTAACGCTGGGTGAGCCGTTACCATGGTAACGCTGGGTGAGCCGTCAGATTCCAAAAGGACAAAAGTGGTTTTCAGCCTTGAATGCTCTTTATAATCCAGTTCACTTTATATCTGAATAATCTACAAAATACTCCATTAATTTACAGTTCACCTTATAGTGACTAAGTATTGTTATCAACGAACCTTTATCACGTGACAAAAACGAGACCAAACTAAACGTAAATGTGGGTCCTGTGACAATAACTATAATTAAATATATAATGCAGTTATAGGTGAACAACAAAAAAACAGACAAAATCTGGATTAAGAAATAAAAAACACCCATAAAATGTCTCTTAGGTTTTGTTGACAAAAACAAAATGAGACGTTATTTTATTCTTTTAGTCATTGTCTTAATTTGTTTATTTATTGTTGCTGTCTCTCGTCAAATTATGTCCCCACCAATGTCAACATCATGATTATTACCATGGTATGAGCTACTAATGATGATACAAACACCAGGCACAGCTCATTATGATAGTTTCTGTCATTTGGATCCTATCTTTATTTTTTAAGCATATAAGGAATGTAACAAACACATGACATCACTACGTGGAACACCCAAATCACCTTTATCCATGAGGAACATTCACAGGTCCAGAACAGCACGTGGTAGATGTTAGATTGGAACAGCTGGACCAATGGGGGGGTGGGGCTCGGGATGTTCTCGTCAGGATGTTCGAGGTGATTTCAACACAGTGAGATAGTTCAGAGGAAGGTAACTTTGGACTTTCACACTTTTGAAACATGAAAGCACTGTTGACAGAAAAAGGACAGGTAAAATCTATCCAGACCAGATCAAATCACCGAGGATGACTCTGGGTCGAAGTTTAGTATTTTTCACTAGACCATATGACAAAGGTAAAGATGAATGAAATGTATTTACCAGACTTTAAGGTGACACTTAAATGACTTTAATTTTTCTAAACACCACAGAGCGACTTATATATGGGTTAAATAAAGAAATTAAATACAATAAATGATGAATAAACATTACCAAGGAAGTACTAAAACAATAGTTTCCAATATTCTATTTTGAACTAATCCCCTGTGTCAGTAAAATTTTATCTAGGCTATTAGCTTTAGCATTACAGAGGGAATGGGGTAAGCTTTCAGAATGTAAACCATCAAACTGTGCATTTATCATTTTTACATATGACCATATGATTATATTACATATGACCACAAATACAACAAAAACACCCAAAAGTGCTTGGTAATACTTTTGTGAACTTTAACGTAATAAAAAAAATACATTAAACAGAAATATTACATTATTTTTTAACAGAAAATGCCCACTCACGATATTGCTAATATGTGACCCACCACCATGAAACCAGGCATAAGTGTGTGTAAATCCAAACAGAGTTATGTGTGTATCTTGGTAGAGTGGAAACTAAGGTTTAAGATGGTGAAAAAATGATGTTTCTATCACAAGTAGAACCAAAGTTATGGTCATTTTAATATCCACATTTGGACATATTTTACAATTTGCATATTTTTAGATATTGTCCGTTAAAGTTTTGGACTGTTTTGGGGTAGGAAGTCCTTAGCAACGCATAATAATTTGTATCCGATTGACACAAATTGTTGACAGATGTTAAAGGACACTCTGATGGACATGTCACAGAAGTTTTATATATTATAATAATAGGACAGAAGTGTGACGTATTATAATCATTTGGCTTACACCATTGGACAGAACATTCAATATAAGCTTTTACCTCGTACCAAACACTTGGGTGTTTACCCACGGAACGGAGATCGGTTTGTTCGGCGAAAAGAGGTGGAAGTCTTCTTTGTCTTTGCTCAGCAATACCTGAACTTTTGTCGCCGCTTAAATAATTGACTCAATAAACACCTTTATTGATTGTATTTCAATGTAATGACCACAGGAACTGAACATAGAGGTGTTAAGGTACCGTTTTTTGATAAGGTGTAAACACAAATAAGAAATCACCTTCCAGCCTAACTTTGGCTGTAGCTCTGAATGGCTCAGCGCGACTTATGCCTGGTTTCATGCTGAGCAGTCACAAATTAGCATGGTACTAGAACATCAGCAAGAAGTACAGTGAACGAGCTGAGGGAACGGCCCCAACAGGACAATGGACACAGTCACAGCCTCTGTAAGTCCTGTTCTATCAACTCAACTACACAAATATGGAAACCATTAGCATTTGGATAGAGCAAATACAGCTTTAAAACACTTTAGTCAATTCAACCTCACCAGTATGTGTCACAATTAACAACGATCGGCTGACGGCTTTTTCCTACTCGCTGACAACTAAACTACAAACTACTGCACATGTCCGTCCGCTGTTCGGGAGGCGGGACAAATGGACCTTTTTCACAGCTTCCGCATTTTGCACGAGAAATACATAAGCAGAGGATGTTGTTGTAATGTCCAGAAGCAGTCTTATATTTCATTCCACTCCTTTCCTGTTAACGGTGAAGCAAGAGGAAAATGGGTCCAGGCTATTCAGTGTTATGAAGAGCCCAGTTTTCTAATTAAAAAAGGAGCACTTCCATCTGACCTCCTCTGACTTATTTACACTTCATGTGAAAAAGGTCCATATACTGAACAACAAATCAGAAGGTCATTGCCACTCACTGTGACCATGAAAACAGGAAGTAAACAGGTCCTCTTTTGACAAAAAAGGTTTTTCAAAATAAACTGGTGCAAATACATTAAAATAAATTATTTAACCCTTGTGTGGTGTTCGGGCCTGTGGGACCCGTTTTCATTTTTTATTAAAAGAAAAATTATACAATTGATACATTTTTCAAACTGAGATTCACTGACTTTGGCTCATTTTCTGTGTAGAACATATATCAGTAAACATATTTAATGACCACACACCCTACACCCCCCCGACACATTTCTATTACATATAAGATGTCCGGGTCCACTGGACCCGGGGCTAATAGAAGTGTGGAAATCGATGTTCTGGGTACCACACAGCAGGTCTAGACAGGAGGAGGGCAGAGTGTTGGTACACAGAACATCACAGGGTCAAATGTGCGAGAAAATGAGAGCAGACAGTGTTGACAAACAATGTTGCAATATTGTATGCGAACCGCAGGTGCAGAATTTGACCTTCTGGGAATCTTTATTTTCTCACACTCTATATGCTACAAACTGGAGGCAGGACACTATAATTATAGCTTTGCCAATGTGGTTTCTTATCACAATCGATCAAGATGGCCGAAAGGTACTCTGCACAGAGGACCCTGGAATTGATTTTGGAAGAGAGAGACATTTTTGATGATGATGTAGAGCAGGCAACTATTCCACAAAGGGCCGGTGTGGCTCCAGGTTTTTGTTCCAACCAACCAAGAGTCCACAGTTTAACCAATTGACTCTCTGAAGACTGAGATCAGTTGATTAATTGAGTCCAGTCTGGTGTGCTGCTGCTTGGATGGAACAAAAAACCTGCAGCCACAGTGGCCCTTTGTGGAATAGTTTGGAGATGCCTGATGTAGAGGGAGAGGATTCAGAAGAAGAGGTTTGTGAATTTGAGGATCACATTTCTGAAAATTCAGAGTCTGACAGTGACTCTGAAGAAGCTGATGAGATTGAGCATCAGCCAGTTCCAAAACAAAGACCAGTCACAGGACCAGGCCATCAGCAGCCAGCCCCAGAACAAGCTAGTCAGGATGCAGCAAGTGAGGAAATATGGATGTCAAAAAATTCTGAAATTGAATGGTCTTCTCACCCAAGAAAAGAGCCACCAAAACTGCCAATGTGATAAGGATGCAACCAGGGCCAACATGGATGGCAGTTACTCACACACAGGACATCAAGTCTTCTTTGGCGCTTTTCATCCCAGATTCCATCCACGAAATTATTCTTGACTGCACTAATTTAGAAGGAAGACACTTTTTTGGAGAGAGGTGGAAGGGAAATGGACCAAACCCAATTACATGCTTACTTTGGAGTTCTCGTCCTTGCTGAAGTTTTCAGGTCCAAAGGAGAATCCACAGAATCTCTGTGGGATGCAGAAACTGGAAGAGGCCATGCGTTCAATGGACCTGATGTGTTGTCTTGACTGATATGTTTACTCTGTGTTCATGTGGTCAGCTTGTGTTGTGCACCCAAATGGGTTAAATTTCAAGTTCAAAGAAATAAAAGTCAGTAGTTTTGAAAAACCTTGCTTCACTTGTAAATTTATTTCCACTCATATCTTGATTTTAATCGATTTTCTTTATTATGTTTTTAAATATTAAGTTATAAATGTTACCTAAAAATGGTACAGGGCAAATATTAACCATTTATATTGTTTATACTGCTTGTAATTGGGATAAGGTAAACATCTGTTCAGTATTTTAACATAGAAGTGGTTGATTGTTAGGTAATAAAAGCCACAAGATGCAACAGGTCCATCAGACCCACAAACACTGGCTGAGTAACAACAATATGAACATTAGACAAGGGTTAAATCAGGTGATTTCTACTGGGTTACAGACAGATACAAAGGCCTGTAACGTGTTTGTTTTGACTCTTCTTCCTCCTCTTCCTCCTCTTCTTCCAGAATCCAACTGTACCTACTTTAAATTCTTCACTACGGGGGAAAATATCGTCCTGTTTCAAAAAACAACACAAAAGAGTAAGTCTTTAGCCACCCTCTTCATCCTCCGCTTCCTCACTTTAATCTTCATCTTTTAGCCCCGCCCCCTCCATCTTTCTCTTCTTCACTTTACTCTTCATCTGCTCCATCAAGAACCAGTATTATATTATAAAGGATGCGTTCAGGGACCAGTAGTAAATATAAAGAAGGCATTCAGGGACCAGTATTATATTATAAAGGATGCATTCAGGGACCAGTATTATATTATAAAGGATGCGTTTAGGGACCAGTAGTAGATTATAAAGGAGGCATTCAGGGACCAGTAGTAGATCATAAAGGAAGCATTTAGGGACCAGTAGTAAATATAAAGGAGGCATTCAGGGACCAGTAATAGATTATAAAGGAGGTGTTCAGGGGCAGGTAGAAATTATAAAGGACGAGTTCAGGGACCAGTAGTAGATTAAATAGGAGGCGCTCATGAACATAGTAGACTAGAAAGGACCCATTCAGGGACCAGTAGTAATTATAAAAGAGGCATTCAGGGACCAGTCGTAATTGTAAAGGAAGCGTTCAGGGACCAGCTATAGACTATAAAGGATGCGTTCAGGGACCAGTAGTAATTATAAAGGAGGCGTTCATTGACCAGCTGTAGATTAAAAAGGAGGCATTGAGGGACCCGAAGTAGATTCTAAAGGGGGCGTTCAGAGACCAGTAGTATATTATAAAGGAGGTGTTCAGGGACCAGTAGTAGATTATAAAGGAAGCATTTAGGGACCAGTAGTAGATTATAAATGAGGCCTTCAGGGACCAGTAGTAAATTATAAATGAGGTGTTCATGAACATAGTAGATTATAAAGGAGGCGTTCATGACCAGTTGTAGATTATACAGGAGGCGTTCAGGGACCAGTAGTAGATTATATAGGAGGTGTTCAGGAACCAGTATTAATATAAAGGAGGCGTGGGACCATTAGTAGATTATAAAAGAAGTGTCAGGGACCAGTCAGAGATTATTAAGGAAACATTCAGGGAACAGTAGTAAATTACAAAGTAGGCGTTCATGAATGTAGTAGATTATAAAGGAGACATTCAGGGACCAGTAGTAGATTACAAAGGAGGGGTTCTCGAATGTAGTGGATTAAAAAGGAGGCGTTCAGGGACTAGTAGTAAATTATGAAGCAGACGTTCATGAAAACAGTAGATTATAAAGGAGGGGTTCTCGAATGTAGTGGATTATAAAGGAGGCGTTCAGGGACCAGTAGTAGATTACAAAGGAGGGGTTCTCGAATGTAGTAGATTATAAAGAAGGCGTTCAGGGACCATTAGTAGATTATAAAGAAGGCGTTCAGGGACCATTAGTAGATTATAAAGAAGGCGTCCATGAATGTAGTAGATCATAAAGGAGAAGTTAGGGGACCAGTAGTAATTATGAAGGAGGCGAATCAGGGACCAGTAGTAGATTATAAAGGAGGCGTTCAGGGACCAGTAATAATTATAAAGGAGGCGTTCAGGGACCAGGAGTAGATTATAAAGGAGACGTTCAGGGGCCAGTAGTAATTATAAAGGAGGCATTCAGGGACCAGTAGTAGATTATAAAGGAGGCGTTCAATGACTAGTAGTAGATTATACAGAAGGCGTTCAGGGACCAGTAGTAAATTATCAAGGAAGCGTTCAGGGACCAGTAGTAAATTATCAAGGAAGCATCCAGCAACCATTAGTAATTATAAAGGATGCGTTCAGGGACCAGTAGTAGAATATGAAGCAAGCGTTCAGGGACCCGGAGTAGATTATATAAGAGGTGTTCAAGGACCAGTAGTAGATTATGAAGAGGCATTCAGGGGCAAGTAGTAATTATAAAGGAAGACTTCAGTGACAGGTAGGAATTATAAACGAGGCATTCAGGTACCAGTAATAGATTATGAAGGAGGCATTCAGGGACCAGTCGTAGATTACAAAGGAGGCGTTCAGGGACCAGTAGTAGAATATGAAGCAAGCGTTCAGGGACCCGGAGTTGATTATATAAGAGGTGTTCAAGGACCAGTAGTAGATTATAAAGAGGCATTCAGGGGCAAGTAGTAATTATAAAGGAAGACTTCAGTGACAGGTAGTAATTATAAACGAGGCATTCAGGTACCAGTAATAGATTATAAAGGAGGCATTCAGGGACCAGTCGTATATTACAAAGGAGGCTTTCAGGGACCAGTAGTAGATTATAAAGGAGGCATTCAGGGAACAGTCGTAGATTACAAAGGAGGCTTTCAGGGACCAGTAGTAGATTATAAAGGAGGCCAAATATTTGGCTGTAAGGCTAAAATTTGCATTGATCTCAAACATTGTGCACTCCCCCTCTGTGGTGTTAAACAATGAGAAGATAGTAAATTTTAAAGGAGGCGTTCATGAACGTATTAGATTATAAAGGAGGCGTTCAGGGACCAGTAGTAGATTATTAAGAAGGCGTTTAGGGACCAGTAGTAGATTATAAAAGAGGCGTTCAGGGACCAGTAGTAATTATAAAGGAGGCATTCATTTCCCTTTTAAACATGTGAGTGGGTTTGATTTTTGTTATAACGGTCTGACGTAGTCTAAGATGGTCTACCCTGGTCCAGACCTGGTCTAACCTGGTCTGTGGTGTCCTCTTCAGACCTGAATGTGGCAGCAGCCATGTTGGCACTCTTCAGCCTCTTCCTGATGCTCATGGGCGCCGTCTGCATCACCATGTCTCTGAGTAAAGAGATTCTGTTCTTTCTGAAGCCAGCGTCCGTCTGCTTCATCCTGTCAGGTGAGTAACCATTAGAGGTGTGACGAGACACCATAACACCGAGACGAGACTTTAATGAAACTAAACTAGAAATTATATGAATGGAAAACAGACGTTTATTGAACTGACTTCCACATGGATTTATAACTCTGTAAGGGTTCACTCCTAATCAACTTCTTCCTCTACAAATATAAACTAAAATAAAATGTTATAAAAGTTAAAATAAATGTAATTATATATATCTGTGGTGTTTGACTTTGATGATCTGTGAATATGTTTGTCATCATTTGTTTGTTGGTGTTTTCTATGTCGTGCAGTGTTTGATTTGAGTACTGAGCTGTGGTTCGGGTTAAAGGTCAAAGGTCAGTGAGTACTGAGCTGTGGTTAGGGTTAAAGTTCAAAGGTCAGTGAGTACTGAGCTGTGGTTAGGATTAAAGGTCAAAGGTCAGTGAGTACTGAGCTGTGGTTAGAGTCAAAGGTCAAAGGTCTGTACATTGTCAGTGTTTTATCACTCACTCTCTTGTCATTTATCACTTCTGTCAGAACCCAAAATGCTTCCAAACAAACATTTTAAGTGGAGGGAGCATGGTCAATAATAAAACCTTTGCGGAGGGGGCGTGGTCAATAACAAAAGTTGTTTTTTCTGACGTCATTCTGCTGCTGGACAATCTGAGACATAATTTTTACGCAATGAGAAATATGACCAAATGACATCTAGTAACATCTGGTCACACCATGGTGATGGCGCTGGTGGGCGGGGCCTAACCCTCTCCTCTCTCCTCAGGTGTCCTGGTGCTGCTGTCCCTCCTCCTCTTCCACCAGTCTGTCCTTCACTTCCTGTCCACTGACCACTCTGTCCCCGTCCACCATCAGCTGTCCTGGTCCGTGTCCTGCGTGGGTTGTGCGGGGGCTGTCCTCATTGTGGGCGGAGTCTTGTTCCTGCTGCTGGCACTGCCCGTCAGCCCCTGGCGTCGCTGTCTACCCCAGAAGGACGGTGCCAGCTAGTCGCCCAGGTGCACGTGGCACTTTTTCTGCCCCTCCCCCTCAAGTACTGAGGGGGTGGAGTTTCCAAAGACCACCCTGTGGATTTCTAAGCAGGCGGCAGATTGGAGTCTTAGCGAGGTGTGGGACCATCCCTACCTGATGAACAGAGAGGCAACAGAAAGTGGGCGGGGCTTAGTCTTCTGTTCATGTTTAAAATAATAAAGTTATTCCTCTGGTGTTCAGGTCAATGTATTAAACACAGTTTAACCCTTTAGTGTCCAGGTGAATGAATTAAACACACACTTTAAATCAGACTCTTCTGGGGTTTTTTAATGGTCTGGTCTAATTACTGGACTAGATGTGGACTGGAGTAATTACAGTAGTGGATTATACATGGTCTCGTCTGGGCGATATCCATTAAGACTTAAAATATTTGAGGAGGCGGGGTTTGTTATGCCTGATGGGGCGGGGTTTGCTGTGTCTGAGGGGGTGGGGTTTGTTGCATCTGAGGGGGCGGGGTTTGTTGTGACAAAACGAGGCTTCGGTTGAAGGTAAAAATATTTTTGTTCAATTTTCAGTTCTGGTCTTCTGGGGTCAAAAGCTCAAAGTGTGTGGACTCAGTGACACAGAATAAAACACAAACCAAAGCTGTTTCATATACAACTTTATTGAATATATCTATATAATTATAATTTACATATTTGTGGGCGTGACTTGTATTTGTGGGCGTGGCTTGTATTGCTTGCTTTGCTGTGATTGGTCAGAGTCAGAGAAAACAGGTCAGAGGTAGAAGTCGTGACGTTGGAGCTGCTTTAAAAATGGCTTTTGAACGAACGTGTCACTGATACGAACGCAGCTTCGTCCGCACGAACATCGCCTCTGAAGTTTACGCCCAAAAATACAACACACACACGTACACACACACACACACACACACACTAAAGGAATTATAGAAATACTATTGTTATAGAAATACTATTGTTATAGAAATACTATTGCCTACAGTTTATACAGAACATTAAAAAACAACCAGAACTCAGGTGACACTAGTCATGAAAGAAAGAAAGAATGAAAGAAAGAAAGAAAGAAAGAAAGAAAGAAAGAAAGAAAGAAAGAAAGAAAGAAAGAAAGAAAGAAAGAAAGAAAGAAAGAAAGAAAAGAAAAAAACAAGAGAAAAAAATGTTTATTTGTAAGATTTAGGCTGAATCCCACGTTACCCCTTGGGGAGCCCTCCATTTTGTGTTCTCACATGAAGGGATAGTGTAGTCCAAATTCTCAATTACAGAGGGGAGGAGCTAAGGTCAAGTAGTTCAAGTGAAGGGGAGGGGCTAAGGTGAAGGTGGTAAAGTGAAGGGGTGGGGTTAATATGAAGGGGCGGGGCTAATGTGAAGGACTGTATTGACCGACAAGCAGAAACGGGTCGTAAACTTGTCTATAGGCTTTTAAACAGAAAAATGAGGACCACACTATGAACACAGGGTTAGAGGGTAAACTACCCTAACCCTTACCCCAGGGGATGGGACCAAGGCCAGGGGGTGGAGCCAGTGGGTGAAATGTGATTTGGGCCTTTTTATAGGAGTGGAAAGATAATGAAAGGAAAAAAAAAAAGAAACAAAAGAAAAAAGAATATTCCACCAGCTGAAGGAGAGTCAAAGAAGATTAAAGAAGGTCAAAGGTCACAGGAACAGGTCAGTTTGAGTCAGACTGAAATATGCAGACAATCAGAGGTTCAACAGTTCCTGAAAAAAAGTCCTGTTTGCATTCGCAAAATGTAAATATGGCTATAAAAACTGGTAATGGAAATACTGGAATTTGGAAAAAAAAAACCACTCAAATATCGATAAAAAGTTTTTACAATTTCATGAAATGGTTTTTCAGACGTTTCAATATACGTTTTGAATATATCGCAAAAGAGCAATGGAAAGACTTTTCCCACAATTATATATGTCACAGGACATGATGTACATGGTCACATAATCACTTCCCTCAAAGTGAAAATGGTGCAACACCATGGACAGAGGAGACGGAGACTGTTCTGGAAATAATCCAGTAGAAAAACATCAGTGTCATTTTAACGACAGAAATGCAGCGTGGTATTGACCACATGGAAAAGGTTGATCTGCCAACAGTGAAATCTGGAGGGATGATATTTGACCAGAGTCATGACGCTCCTACAGAGAACAACCGTCGATGGAAACGCCTTCAACGAGCAAATATACTGTGTTGAAATTTTGGGAATATCGCTCTTGTTTTGCGAAAAACTGTAATGGAAACATTCACATATATCCACAGATGTCCTGGATCTGACCACCACCACACATTCATACACATTCATACACCAGTGTGAGTGACACTGGAAGATATAAGGTGACCAGATGAGGTTTGGTGAAATTTGGGACGGTATCGGGGTGGGTCAGCGCTGCGCTGACGGACATAGTTAATAAAAAACATGACTTTCTAAGCCTGTCAAATTAGTGTTATTCAAGTATTTAATAGTCTATTATTCAATATTAATCCAATATCATTAATACAAGTGTTCAATATACATATGAAATAGCATTGTTGAATGTGGAGATGTCAGAAGTTGAACAATAAAACAATAATGAGGCTGTGCTTCAAATGCTATCACTATTATCAATAAATATTTGCACATGTCACTGTTCGCTCTAACTGTAGCAATCTAATAGAACTAGAATGTCACAAAGATACGAAATAGATCCATTGTAGTCGAGGCTGAACACAAAAGCCTCAGCAGCAGTCAGACAGCGGCCTCAGCAGCAGTCAGGCAGTAGGGAAATGCTTTAAAAATTTTCTTGAGGATAACAAGTCATTGTTTTGTATACATTTATTTTTCGGGACACATACAGCCAGATTTGAGATTCAGAACAACGGCTTAAAATTTTGGACTATCCCAAATTTTTCACTCTCCTTGCACCCTACTGGAAGCAAGGAGAGTGAAGTGTTTTCCCCAAGGACACAACGGACTGACTAGGACAGAGTGGGATTCAAACCACCAACCTTTCAGTTATCAGATGACCTGCTGAACCATAGCCGTCCCATGGGGACTGCGCAGACTTCACTTATCGCGGGCTACTTCTGGAACATAACTCCCAGGTGGTGGTAAAGGCCATCACAGCTCATGTCGTAGACGTTCGTGGAAATGGAAGCTATGGATCTGAGGTTTGAAAAGATTTTGTTTTTGAATTCAATTATTTGTTCAATTTTCACATTGTTGTGTAGGCGACAAAGGTTTTGTCTGGCCAAAATTCAGTGAAAATAATTTTTTAGTCTAACTAAACTGTTTCTAGTAAATGAACACGTGACAGGACATTTGTCAGGAACTGTAGAAGGGATTAGCATTAGTGTTAGCATGAGCACAGTAGGTGCCATGTTTGGTGTTTGAAGGGATTAGCATTAGCATGAGCATAGTAGGTCCCATGTTTGGTGTTTGAAGGGATTAGCATTAGCGTTATAATGAGCCAAGTAGGTGCCATGTTTGGTGTATGAAGGGATTAGCATTCATGTTAGCATGAGCACAGTAGGTGCCATGTTTGTGGTTTGGAGGGATTAGCATAGCATTAGCATGAGCACAATAGGTACCATGTTTGTCAGGAACTGCAGAAGGGATTAGCATTAGCATGAGCACGGTAGGTGCCATGTTTGGTGTTTGAAGGGATTAGTGTTAGCCTTAGCATGAGCACAGTAGGTGCCATGTTTGGTGTTTGAAGGGATTAGTGTAAGCGTTAGCATGAGCACAGTAGGTGCCATGTTTGGTGTTTGAAGGGATTAGTGTAAGCGTTAGCATGAGCACAGTAGGTGCCATGTTTGGTGTTTGAAGGGATTAGCGTTAGCGTTAGCCATGAGCACAGTACGTGTCATGTTTGGAGTTTGTCATCCAGAGTCTATGTCTGAACAAAAACAATCACTTCATAAAAACACCAGCCAGTCAAATTACAGATGGAAAAAAGATCCAAAAAACAGAACCATGGATTTGAACACGTGACCAAGGAGAGGCCTTCACTTCCTGTTTGATGGTTATGTTCACCTCCTGTTTTATGGTTCTGTTCACTTCTTGTTTGACGTTTCCATTCACTTCTGTTTGACAGTTCCATTCACTTCCTGTTTGACGGTTATGTTCACTTCCTGTTTGACGGTTATGTTCACTTCCTGTTTGACAGTTCAATTCCATTTCCCAGGGTTTCTAAAAGCACAGTAGGAGCTAGAGCCTTTAGTTACCATGGTTACTGTCTTATGGAATCATCTTCCATTTAATATTAAAGAGGTCGACACAGTCTCTACATTTCAAATTAGGTTGAAAACATTCCTGTTTGAGAAAAACTATGGTCAGGTTAGTTAAATACAGACTGAAGTCACAGTTCAGTCTAAGCTGCACTAGGAGATAGAATGATGGAGGAAGTTCAGACACTGAGTTCTTTCTCTTTCTATCTACCTCTCTTTCGTTCTCCCTCTCACACCTGTTTCTGTCATTTTTATAACCTATCTTTCATACCAAGTCTGTTCATGTCTAGTAACCTGGTGTCCCCTCCCTCCCCCCCTGGGGGGAGTGGTGGCTCTCTTGGCAGTTTCTGCGTGGGAGCCATGGACGACAGGATCTGCAGTGACTCGCCTGTGCTGACCTGTGACCCCGAACCTACTCCCTCACCTGTCTGGTGCCTCGACCTGCCCCCCCCTCCATCATTTATAAATGGACATTCATCTATAGTCTGTCCGTCCATGGGAGTGGATCTGTCCTTCAGTGTGGTTCTCCTCAAGATTTATTCTTTTCCCCACTGGGTTTGGAAGTTTTTACTGCTGACAAGGAGGAGCTAAGGACAGGGGATACTTGGGACTTTTCATATATTTCTATAGTTGATTGTGTTTCCGTTAAACCCTGTGATACGACTTTGTTGTGATTTGGGGCTTTATAAATAAAACTGAATTGAATTGACTTCCTGTTTGCCGGTTCTGTTCACTTCCTGTTTGATGGTTCTGTTCACTTCCTGTTTGACGGTTCCATTCACTTCGTGTTAAAACATTTTTTTAATGCACAGAAGCAACAAAGAAATGAAGGAAAAGTGACAAAAAACAGAGTCTGAAAGTGTAGAAATACCCTGGAATAACCGTTACAATTCTAGAAACAACTAAGGAAGGAAGAGGCAGAGGAGAAAAAGGAGGAGGAGCAGAGGAAGGAAAAGGAGACAAAGGAGGAGTTGAAGAGTAAAAGTGGAGTCCATGGACCAGCAGAGCAGCACATGTGGGAGGGGACAGTCAGTAGAGGAGGCAGGGCCCAGGGACAAAGCCCCGCCTCCTCCAAGTTCAGGTCCTGTGGTGGCTTTGATCTATATCTGAACTGAAACTCCGCCCCCTGAGCATAAATTGAATGGACCCTGCCCACACCGCCACCTGTGGTTCAGCCCTTTGAGGTAACACTCAGTGGTGGGCCTCGTCAACCTTTTGCTATCGCCCCATAATCATCATTATCATCATCATCAGTCATAAACATCTGAACTTGTAGATGAAGACTCCACCTCCATGTTAATGACTGTCAGGTTTAGCTCCTCCCTCTGTTCAGACAGAGCAGATGGTGGTGGGTGGAGTTAATCTATCCCTGTGACTGACTCCGCCCTCTACAGCAACAGCTGACCAATCAAATGACATCTCAGTAGATTGATTCATCAAGCTCCCCCAACTGAATCTGATTGGTTGGAGGTAAAAGTATTTCATTGTACTTAACTTTACTTTACTGGAGTATTTATTTTTTTGGAAGCTTTTTTACTTTTACTCCCTACATTTTTGTATAAATATCTGCACTTCAAACTTTTTATTGTTATATAAATATCTGCACTTCACATTGTTTACATTCATATAAATATCTGCACTTTTTATATTTGTAGATTGGATATTTGGAGCTGTCCACTGATGGTTCAATTCATACCTCTCCAGTCGCTCCTTCAATGTGTCATGGCAAAGAAAGCTATCCTTAACTCACACTCTCACCACAGGCGTACCCCAAGGATCAGTGCTGGGTCCCCTTGTATTTGTTGTGTATACCACCTCCCTTGGTCTTGTCAATAAAAGACATGGGTTGTCCTATCACTGCTTTGCTGATGATACCCATCCTTCCAGCCAGATGACACCACGGTTGCTGCACGAGTCTCAACCTGCCTCACCGATCTATCAATATGGTTGAAGGAACACTATCTAAAGCTGAACCTGTCCAACACTGAATTACTAGTGATTCCACCTAAAGAATCAATTTGTCACAACATCAACTTCAGGATGGAATCAACCACTGTGACCCCAAACAAAGTTGTCAAAAACCTTGGTGTCATGATCGATCACCATCGATCACTCTCCAACCACGTTGCATCAACCGCCCAGACCTGCAGATTTGTTCTGTACAACATACAGAAAACCAGACCCTACCTCACCCAACATTCAGTGCATTACTGATTCAGACCATGGTCATCTCCCATCTGGATTACTGCAACTGCCTCCTGATTGGTCTACCAACCTGTTACTCCTCTATTCATCCAGTTGAACTGGATACCAGTGGCTGCTCGGATCAAGCACAAGTCCTTGATCCATGCCCTCAAAACCATCTCAGGAACTGCCCCCACTTATCTGAAGGACATACAAAAGCTGTATGCTCCTGCCACAGATCTATGCTCCTCCAACACAAACCAACTAGCGGTGCCCTCTGTTCGCTCTATGCGATGCCACACTAAACTGTTCTGTGTTTGGCCTTCAATGGTGGAACAAACTCAGAGAATCCACAACCACCACTGTCAACTTTCAAGAAACATGTAAAGACTCTCCTTTCTCATGAATATCGACTGCACACAAATACCTACTGGGGGTGGGAGGAAGGAGAGGGGGAAAAAAACTTACAAACCCCAGATAACATTTGCACTTATTGTTCTGTACATTTCCTGTCAACCTTGTCAAACTGCTAGTGCTACAGGCATCATGTCCTCTATTGTAAGTCACTTTAGATAAAAGCATTTTCCAAATGCACTAATGTAATAAATATCTGTATTTCACACATTTTGTATTTATATAAATATCTGTACTTTATACTCTTATGTCGTTGTTGTCTCCCCCTTTATCCGGGCCATGGGGCCAGCAGCCTCAGGGTCAGAGGTCATGGGGGCAGCAGCCTCAGTAAAGCAGCCCAGACTTCCCTCACCCCGGCTACCTCAGCCAGTTCATAATGGGGAATCCCAAGGTGTTCCCAGGTCAGCCCAGAGATATCATTGCTCCAGCGTGTCCTGGGTCGACCACAAGGTCTCCTCCCAGATGGATATTCCCAGAACACCTCCCCAGGGAGGGTTAGGTTTAGGAAGCATCTCCATTAGATGCCCCAGCCACCCCAGGAGGAGCAGCAGCTCTACTCCCAGTCCCTCCTCGATGTCCCAGCTTATCTGAATTTAACCTTTTATTCAATAATTTGGACTTTTTATCTTTTACTTCATGGTTTTGACTTCTGACTTTGCTTATTGTGCAAAAAAGTGCGGTGGATGAAGTGTGTTATCCATCTGACAGACCTACTGACAATGACATGACAGGTGGACGACGACAAAAGCAGTTTGTGCAGAACTGACTCAGGCTGTTGGACATCACAAAGGGTATTACACCATATTTAGCAGCATAATTTACTGGAACATCTAGTGTTTTCTCTGTGTGATGATTTAAAATCAGCTTTTAACATAACATCATTTGACCTCACAGTCGAATGACTGGTGTTTAAAAAACTAAGTGAGCGCACCGTAGTGCGTAAATGACTGTGAGTGAGTGAGCGACAAAGAAACTATTTTCTTTTCTCTGTGACCTACTTCAACTGGTTAATGAGGCTCACTTTTTAGAAACTTCGCCATCCCTAGTTCTGACTCAGCTGTTTATGGACTGTTGATGATGGAGTTTCTGTACTCAAGGTTCGACAACTCAGACTCCGCCCAGGTGTCAGTCATTGACCCCTCCCCTTCCTCTTGTGCTCTACACGGGCGTGGTCTTCCTGTTCAGGGTGTCGGAGTTGCTGTCCCGCTCCCTTTTCGCAGTCAGGCGGTCCAAGGTTCCCACGTTGCTGCGGTCCCGCTCCATGGTTGCCGTGGAAATGGGAGCCTGAGGAGCCGGTGCCGGCGCTGCCGTGGAGGTGTTCAGCGGCGCTGCATTCTGGGCTGCTGCCGTTGCCAGGTTGGACTTTGAGTGGGAAGGGAGCGTGCCGCTGCTAATCCCCCCGCCTCCACCGCTGCCCCCCCCACCGCCGCCTCCACTGCCACCGCTGCCGCTAGAATCTTTGGGAAAGTAGTTGTGCAGCTGGTAGAGTGTGGCGCGGTCCACTGTGCCATAAAGGGGTGGGGCTCCGCCACCCAGGCTGCCCAGTTTGGAGTCTCTGGACAGGGTGTACATGGAGATGTCACCTCCACCACTGCTACCGCCGCTGCCACCGCTGCTGTGGTGTGGTTTGGGCAGCGTGGCCACAGAAAAGGGCGGGGCAGATGGTGGCAGGCTGAAGGTCTTCGAAACGCCGATAGGCGACGCCTCCTGGGAGTGTGGCGGGTCGGTGGAGCGTGAGCTTGAGCGGGAACGGCGGCGGAAGCGGTAGCTGGGCAGGCGCAGCATGGCATGGGCGGAGCTCTTGAACAGGTCGGTGCGTGAACGGCAGCGCAGTTCCTTGTTTTTTTCAATGTAGATGTTGACGGCGAGGACACCGACCATCTCTGCCAGGATGAAAGACAGACCACCGAAGTAGAAGGACCAGCCGTATGAGTAGTGCCACTTCTTATCCTCATCCTTTTTAGGGCTGATGTCACTGAGTGCCGCTGAGATGTACACGATGACGCCGATGATGTTACTGAGCCCTGCAACAGAACAGAACCAGTATTCAGAGAAAGTCTAATCCCGCCTCTATTATGTGTCAATCTCCAGTTTCTATGACAACCTGTTCTTGAATTACAGCCAATAATGTGATTTTGACCTTTCTACTAAATGCCACCTTGACCTTTTGCAATATTGATAATTTCGTTGTGTATGTATATATGTGTCAGTGTGTGTAATATTATGATAATATATCCAGTATTGATTAAGTTATAGCGTGATATGTCTATGTTTGACACAAACAGTGTTACAGAAGTTAATTTGGACACATGTCACCTTTGACCTCCAGAAAAAGACAAAATACAAAAGACGAAACACTCAAAATAAATGGGTAAATGGGATAAAAAGTCAAAATAATGCGATAAAAAGTTATTAAAAATAATGCGCTAAAAAATAAATATAATGCAATAACAGCAGCAGAAGCAGAGGCGTCAGGACGTCACATGTGGTGAGTGTATTGTTTGTCGGAACAACTTTCCTCTCTACCCCCACTAGCTTCCCCTAGCCATGGCTAGTTGTTGTTCAGTATTTTCTACTCAGTGTGCTGTATGTACAGCGAGTCACCTGCCTTCTTTACTGAGGATAGAAGTAGCTGTTGTAAGTGTAGTTTAGTGTCAGGGTTAAAGGCCAGGGTTTCGGAGTTAGAAGCATGGCTCTGCAGCTTGGAGGCTAATGCTAGGCCTAGCTATAGTAAGGTAGCTTCAGGGACCACACGTCGAGCTAATAGCAGTAGGAATGCTAGTGTGACTAGTCCTCCAGTGTGTCCCTTGCAGACAGGACAGTCTATGGATCGGTTTGTCACAGTACGGGCGAAGCGTAGTGTTAAACGCAAAAACGTAGCGCACCAAGAGCTTCACGTCTTTAATAGATTTTACATTTGAAGTACTTATTTTCACATGAAAATCTGTTTCTCATTTTTAACAAGGGAAAGATTGGTCCAGAGTACCTTTCTGTCAGTATTACACTATGGTGATACACTTTATATGCATGCACCTTTATGTCACCTTAAGAAGCTGTTTGCAGTTTATCATTCTGCATTGCGGTTTGAACAGGGACTCCCTGAAGACCTCATCACTGTGATCTATACTCAATGGTTCAGTGGCCTTCTTTGTATTTAAGATGGAAATTGCACATTACCTGTTATTGCTAAAGCATTGCTGGGTAAACTTCCCCATTACATCTGTAATCTTCTCAGTCTCTGCACTTCATCATATAGAACACGTAAAGGACACATTTAGTCCCAGTATAAGTGATGAGTTAGTTGATAGTGCCATACTCACACTACAAGCTACTTTAGATATAGTCGCCCCTCTTCAGTTAAAAACAACTAAGATTAGATGAACCTCCCCATGGTACAATGCTGACACTCGCTCCCTTAAACAAACAACACCTAAGTTAGATGTCAAGGTTTGTGTAGTGTGAAGGACCCAAATACAGACTCCAAAGCTTCACAAAGGCTCTTTATTCTGAGCTCAGACAGATTTATGTTGGAAAACATAAATGACAGCAAGGCTGTTCCAAAAACTCACTTAAATAGTCCAAAACCACAACAGGTGCTAAGATCCTGCTGGTCCGGTTTACTCAGAGCTGGGAGTTCTGTTGAGGTAAGGTATGGGGGCAAACTGACAAGGAGGACAGGAAAGGATATAACTTAAATAGGGTGAAGTGATGAGGACAGGTGTGCAAGGGCCAGGTGAAATGAATGAGGTGAAAGGTGAGTACAGGGATATTACAGTTCCCCAACCCCCAATGGCCGGGTCCTGATGGCCCTGGGATCTCTGGGTGGTCCTGATGGAAGTTGACCACATAACGGGTGTGGATCCAGGACTGGTCCCGAGGACCATAACCCCTACAGCCACCAGATATTGCCAGCGCCGACCTCGACAACATGCAGCGAGGAGGCGTCGCACGGTGTAAACTGGACTGCCATCAACCAACCTGTGCGATGGGGGGGGGGGGGTGCAGTGCGGGAGACCAGAGGGTGGGGAACTTGGTGGGGTTTAATGTGGCTGACGTGGAAGGTGGGATGGATGTGCAGGGAACTGGCTAAATGAAGCCTGACAGACACGGGATTAATAGTCTTTCCAATGGGAAAAGGTCCAATAAATCTGGGAGCCAACTTATGGTTCTCCACCCATAGTGGCAGGTCCCGAGTGGAGAGCCAAACCCTCTGCCCCACCTGGTAAGGAAGAGGATCTGAGGCAGTAGCCAAAGCTCTGAAAAGGCACCTCCTGACATGGCCCCAGACCCTCCTGCACCGTTTGATCAGCGCAGAGGCGGCAGGAAGTCTAATGCCCCCTTTCTGATCAGCAAAAAGTGGAGGTTGGTACCAAAACA
This sequence comes from Siphamia tubifer, assembly GCA_020466265.1. NCBI lineage: Eukaryota > Metazoa > Chordata > Actinopteri > Kurtiformes > Apogonidae > Siphamia > Siphamia tubifer. The sequence continues at coordinate 50,807,693 of CM035795.1, forward strand.
CACACTGAAATGGGGAGAAACCAGTGGACGCAGAGGGCAGAGTGTTGTGCGAAAACTCCAACCAGATGACTTGCCGATTCCAGGTGGAGGGATTTGAGGAGTTGAGTAGGCGCAGTCCCGTCTCCAAAGCCTGGTCCTCTCCGCCACCCGTTGGACTGAGGGTGATAGCCTGAGGAGAGACTAGGTTTGGCCCCAATAAGATGACAATACTCTGTCCAAAACTTTGATATGATTTGAGGCCCCAAGTCCGACACAATATCCCTGGGAAACCCGTGCACCTTACACACCTGTTCCAACAGAACCTCTGCCGTGTCCTTCACAGAGGGAAGTTTCAGTAGAGGTATAAAATGGACCATCTTAGAAAATCTATCCACCACCGTTAGCACCACCATCTTAGCATTTGAAGGAGGCAGCCCGGTCACGTAATCCAAGGAGATGTGACTCCATGGACGTATCGTGATAGGCAGGGATTACAGCAAACCAGCGGGGTGCTGATGGGAAGGCTTCACCTGGGTACAAACAGGACAAGAAGAGACATACCTCCTCACCTCTTGCTCCATTCCCTCCCACCAGAACCTCTGTCGGATAAATGCTAGGGTTCTCGTGGCCCCGGGGTGACAGGCCAGCCGACAGGTGTGACCCCAGTGAATGATCTGGGGCCTCAAGGCAGGGGGAACTCGAAGAAGTCCCTTGGGGCAGGCTGGAGGTGCAGCCTGCCCCTGACTGGCCAACTGTACCGTACAGAAAGGTGACAAAAGGGGAGTGAAACGCGCACTTCTCTGCCTTATCCAATAACTGGTGCTCTAAGAGACAGGTGAGGATGGTGTGGACATGCTGGATGTGAATAGACAGATCAGGGGATAAGATACAGATGTCATCTAAATAGACAAACACAAACAGGGTCAGGAATTCCCCAAGAATGTTGTTTACGAAATTTTTAAACTCTGTGGATACATTGGTGAGACTGAAAGACATGACCAGATACTCGTAGAGACCAGTTGGAGTGTTGAATGCTGTCTTCCACTCGCCGTCCTCCCGTATTGTCACCAAGTGGTATGCATTGTGCAGATCCAACTTGGTGAACACACAGGCGCCCTGAAGCTGTTCAAAAGCTGAGGAGAAAAGTGGAAGTGGGTACTTGTTGCAGACTGTGATGTTATTGAGGCCACGGTAGTCAACACTTGGTCGGAGGGTGCGAGCCTTCTTCTCCACAAAGAAGAAGCCCACCCCTGTGGGAGATGAGGGGGGTCGGATCAGACCAGCCTGAAGAGAAGAGCTGATGTATTCCAACATTGCCTGGGCCAGAGATGTGCCAGGTAGAAGATCAATGGCGCAATCATATGCTCGATGAGGAGGTAGAGAATATGTCCACTGCTTGCTGAACACCTCCTGCAGATCATGGTAACAGGCCAGAACACCAAACAGATCTGGAGAAATGGGGAACTCACGTATGGTGGCAGAAAGACAGGTTAGACCTAGTAGGTACCGGACCCCCACCCCGAGAGATAAGCAGGTGTTATTGCATGTGTCAGACCAGGACAAAATTCTAGCTCTCCTCTAGTCTATGTGAGGGTTATGTGCTGAAAGCCAGGGGAAACCCAACATCACAGGGTGAGCAAGAGAATGAAAAAGGAAAAAAGGAGTTAATTCGGAGTGACCATAAGGGAAGGTTACCCTGATCGGGGAGGCAAGGCAAGGCAAGGCAAATTTATTTGTATAGTACATTTCATGTACAGGACAACTCAAGGTGCTTTACACAAAAATAGAGACAGAAGAAAAATAAAATGATAAAGATGCATTAAAAGACAATTAAAATCAAGACATAAAAACATTTTAAAGCAAATAATAATTTAAGTAAAAGCTCCAGTGAACAATAATGTTTTCATCTGATTTAAATGAACTGACAGTTTGAGCAGACCTCAGGTATTAACACTAGTTAACACTAGTTAACAGTTGTTCTCAGACCTCAGGTATTAACACTAGTTAACAGTAGTTAACACTAGTTAACACTAGTTAACAGTTGTTCTCAGACCTCAGGTATTAACACTAGTTAACACTAGTTAACAGTTGTTCTCAGACCTCAGGTATCCAGGTAGTTTGTTCCACAGTTGAGGAGCAGAGTAACTGAATGATGCCTCACTTTGTTTCGTTCTTATCTTTGGGACACACAGTAAATCTGTTCCTGATGACCTATGACCTCAGGGCTCTGGATGCTTCATAGGGAACCAGTAGGTCTAGGATGTATTTGGGTCCAAGGCCGTTTAGTGCTTTATAGACCAGGAGTAAGATTTTGAATTCTATCCTTTGACCCACAGGAAGTTAATGTAAGGATTTAAGGATGGGTGTGATGTGGTCCAGTTTCCTGGCACTGGTCAGGACTCTGGCAGCAGCGTTTTGGATGAGCTGTAGCTGCCTGATAGATTTTTTGTTTAGACCAGTGAAGACAGGTCAGATTTTACTCAGTGGCCTCCTGTCCAGAGTGGTGGTGGAGCGTGGTGCAGAGGGGGGGTGCACAGGAAGGTGTAATTTACAGACTAACTCATAACAAATCAGAATGGTATCAGCGCCAGAATCGATTAGGACAGAGGATGAAATAGTGTCAGATTGGGAAGATAGTGAGAGGGGGAAACAGGCACGAGCAGAACTCACTCAACTAGGCCTTGGCGATTGGGACCATGCCAGGTTGGAAGGACAAGAGGGACAGGTGTTGATGAGGTTCCACTTTTCCCCGCAATACAGGCACAACCCCCCCACCAAACGTCGCCATCTCTCCGCGGGATCCAACCGAGTTCTTCCCAACTCTATTGGCTCCTTCCGAAAACCAAAACCGGCTGGTAGGGGTGAGAAATGGACGGGGCCTGAAGCACCTGCTTCCGGACTACAGATGACGCGGTGAGGTCCTCCGGTTTCACTCTCCTCCTCCCTCTCTCCCGGAGAGGATCTCCCTGATCCACCCGGGTGACGAGTGCGATGAGGGCATCAAAATCCTCTGGGACGTCGAGCAAAGCCACATAGTCCTTGACAGCAGGGGACAGACCCTGGACGAACATCCCCTGGAGAGCCGTGTCATTCCATCAGCTGTCTGCCACCAGCATCCAGAACGTGATAGCATAGTCCGCCGCTGTGCCACTGCCCTGGCAGAGAGTGATGAGCTTCTGTGCCACCTACTACCCGTGCAAAGCCTTCTGAAACATCCACTTGAATGATTTGATAAACACTGGGAGAGACCGGCAGCAGGGGGAATCCTTCCCCCATTCAGCAGTGGCGCAAGGCTCAGCGCGTCAGGTCAGGTGCGTTATAATGAAGGCTATTTTAGCCTGATCAGAGGAATAACTGGAGGGTGACTGTTCAAGGTGAATGCTACACTGTGTGAAAAAAGACTCACAGTGACCGGAGTCCCATGAAAACAGGTGAGGCGAGGCGGTGGAGTCCCATGAAAACAGGTGAGGCGAGGCGGTGGACAGCGGAAGCTCTGCTCCAATGGAATGAGGACCGGATGACAGGGACTCTGTTAATCCCCGTATCTGTTCCCTGAGGGAGGGAAGGATCTGCTCATGGCGATCGGCCGACTCCTGGAGAGCCTGCTCGACCTTTGTGAGCCGCTCCTCCTGGGCTGAGAGACGGAGTGCCTAGTTGTGGATGGCTACACCCATCTGGTTAGCGTCTACAGGGTCCATTGTTGGTCAGTTTGCTCTGTCAAGGTTTGTGTAGTGTGAAGGACCCAAATGCAGACTCCAAAACTTCACAAATGCTCTTTATTCTGAGCTCAGACAGAAGAAGGTCGGGAAACATAAATGACAGCAGGGCTGTTCCAAAAACTCACTTAAATAGTCCAAAATCATAATAACAATAATAATAATGGATTAGATTTATATAGTGCTTTTCAAGGCACCCAAAGCGCTTAACATTAGTGTTCCATTATTCATTAACTCTCACATGCTGCGTCTGGTGGTGGTAAACTACATATGTAGTCACAGTTGCCCTGGGGCAGACTCACAGAAGTGTGGCTGCCATTTCACACCTACGGCCCCTCTGACCACCACCGAACATTCATACTCATTCATACACCAGTGTGTGTGACACTGGAGGCAAGGAGGGTGAAGTGTCTTGCCCAAGGACACAACAGACTGACTAGGACAGAGCGGGAATCGAACCGCTAACCCCCTTCGGTTAATGGACAACTTGCTCTACCAACTGAGCCATGGCTGCCCCCAGGTGCTAAGATCCTGCTGGTCCAGTTTGCTCAGAGCTGGGAGTTCCGTTGAGGTAAGGTACAGGAGCAAAATGACAAGGAGGACAGGAAAGGATAGAACTTAAATGGGGTCAAGTGATGAGGACAGGTTTGCAAGAGCCAGATGAAATGAATGAGGTGAAAGGTGACAGAGTATAGGGCGATATGGGTAATATGACATTAGAGAGGCAATGGCGCCGATCCAATTTACAACATTCTTTCAATGCCTGTAAAAATATCTGACTAAAGTATAATCAAGCTTTGCGTACAGCCAAAACTAGATATTCCTCATCCATAACAGAAGAAAACAAGAATAATCCTAGATTCCTGTTCAGTACTGTAGCCAGACTGACAAACAGACACACCTCCGTGGAACCAGTTATTCCATCCACGCTCCATTCTGATGATTTCCTGCAGTTCTTTAACAATAAAATATCAACTATTAGAGACAAAATAGACACATTTCTCCCAAATATTAGATCAGAAAAAGCAGCGGTTTCAAACCTAGGCCTTTTTATAAACCCCTCTGTAACACTAAATCATTTCACCACTGTAGACCAAACTGATGTCATATCTGTTATCATGTCTTCCAAATCAGCCACCTGCCTCTTAGATCCAATTCCAAGTAAACTTTTGAACCAGATTCTGCCCCTAATTATTAACACTGTCCTAAATATAATTAACACTTCATTAACTACTGGATATGTGCCACAGTCATTTAAATATGCTGTTATTAAACCAATTGTTAAAAACCTACCTTAGATCCTGACATTCTAGATAATTCTAGGTCTATATCTAATCTGCCCTTCCTCTGAAAAGTTCTAGAAAGAGTGATAGTTAAAATTGAGTTCTTTCTCTCTCTTACACCTATTTTTTGTCATTTTTATGACCTATCTTTCATACCAAGTCTGTTCATGGCTAGTCACCTGGCTAGTCACCCCCCCCCCCCCCCCCCCCCGGTGGAAGTGTCAAAGTAGTAAACAGCAGTGTCAGCACCTGCAGGATAATAGTTTATTTGAACAGTTTCAGTCTGGCTTTCGTGCTCATCACAGACTGAAACTGCATCAGTCAAAGTCACTAATGACTTATTATTATCCACTGATGATGGATTAATATGGGTCCTGGTGTTATTAGACCTTAGTGCAGCCTTTGACACCATTGACCACAGTATCTTAGTGCACAGATTAGAATGTGATATAGGTATTAGAGGAGCAGCCCTCTATTTATCTAATCCATACCAATTTGTTAACGTTAATCAACAGTCCTCCAGAGTTAATTATGGCGTTCCTCAAGGGTCAGTCCTTGGGTCTATTTTGTTTACACTATATATGCTCCCTTTCGGTAACATCGTTAGAAATCATGGCATTAATTTTCATTGTTATGCAGATGACACACAGCTATATTTATCGATTAAACCTGATCAGACCAGACAAATAGATAAACTAAGAACTAAGTCCAAGATTATGTCTTGGACTTGGATGAGTGACAATTATCTCCTATTGAACCCTGAAAAAACTGAAGTCATTATAATAGGCCCTAAAAATGCCACAGACTCCCTAACTGACCAGATAGTTACTGTTGACGACTTAAGTGGAACATCCAGTGCCAATGTTAAACATTTAGGAGTTTTATTTGACTTACTTTACTTTCCACTTGTGCTGAGCTCAGAACCACCCTCACCAACCCTCACCAACCCTCACCAACCCTAACCCCTCCCACTCTCACCTGCAGCTACAAACAGGATGCCTCCCCCCAGGATGACGTTGCGTTTGTTCTTGTAGAAGCTGCTGGAAGCCACGCAGACTCCGCCCATCAGCAGCAGGATGGCACTGAGTATGGGGAAGATACTGGAGGCACGCACCACACCTGTAGAGAAAAGGGGCGGAGTCAGAGGGGAGTGTGGGTGGGGTCAAAGTAGATTGTGAGCAAGGTAGGGGTGTGACGAGACACTCATCTCACGAGATCGAGACGCGAATTTAATAAAACTAAATTACAAATAATATGAATGGACAACAGACTTTTATTTAATTGAGTTACACATGGATTTCATAATTCTGCTTTTAAATGAACGTCTTCCTCTACAAATTGAAACTAAAATAAAATGTTAGAAAAGTTAAAATAAAATAAATAAAATCATCAAAAATCATATCTGGCTCTTGACTGTGGAAGGTGTCGGTCGAAACAGACACCATCAATTTGTATCTGAAAGCAAATGAAGCACAGACTGAAAATAAAATAAAAATATGGTAGATATTCAATTAAATTAAATTAAATTTTATTTATAAAGCCCTAAATCACAACAAAGTCGTCTCACAGGGCTTTACAAAAACACAATCAACTACAGAGATACATGAAAAGATATCCAAGTAGGTGGTTAAGTGATGAACCTGGTAAATTAACCCAGAGGAAGTTATAAACCTGCTAACAGATTAGCCTGTTAGCTTTGTCTAGTTAAGACAATAATGACTCCAGCCTCTTCTGTTATTAACACGACCTCTAGGTAAACTTACCCAGGATTACCTCTAACCCCGCCCAAACCCCCCTGCCATACATGTGCAGTTCTGTGTCTAAATAGAACCATCCAGTTCATTCTAAAGCACCCTGGCTTCGTACATAGGAACCTTATGGACCTGACGATGACTTGGTCAAATGTTTAACTTCAGTCACAGAAGTTTACATTTATGTCTGTAAAACATGTTTGACACATGCTCACACATAACAGTCGTATGTGTCTAAACACTGGAGGTGTGAAGGTTTTCATCAGTCTACATAGAAGCTCTGTCAATTAAGTACGTACACGTCGGACTATTGTATACTAGGAAACTTAGCCACATGGTCCGTCCACTCTTTTATCCAGTAAGGATCCAGTAAGTGATGCTCACTTTTAACTGCTTATTTATTTATTGAACATTCTAGATCTGGAACAGATAGATGTATCATAGTCTGACGGCTCATACTGTCGGTCTGCAGACAGTCCTGGCTGCACACGCATCCTCGCAACATTTTGTTAGTTTACAAACATGTGAGTTACTACGTGCGTGAGGCAAGGTGCGTTCATGAACCATGGGAATTTTAACTAGCCAGGGTTCAGATGGTGACTGTTACTTTGTAACAAAAGTTGCTTATGTTCTTGTATTTTACTGGGCTTGAACTGGGACCATGGGTTTTAAATTTCATTTCTTCACGTTTCATGTCGAGATGACAATAAAGTCTCCTTAATGCCTTAATGCCTTAAAGTGAAGCATGAGATTAACTTACGAACTGAGTCACTTCTATTAAAGATCCTCCCATTTTCTGTGAGCAATTGACTTTCCCTGTTGCCATGGAAACCGGCCTGTAGTTACACATGTACACAGTAAAGCCTGTCTGAATGTTAAACCATGCCTCTGAACTCTTGTGATTTTTGAATAATCAAACAGGTTCCTGTCATTTCACTTTAAAAAGAGCTAGATCTTCAAACCCTGGTAAATACATAAATAAAAAATGTCAAAATATGGAAATCAAAACCTAAAATATAAACATTGAATTATGTATTAATTAATTAATTCATTTATTCAAATATTTATTCAAAGTTCTTCAATTGTTCCCTGTGGTTCTGACATTTACAGTGGTACCTCTACTTACGACATTAATTTGTGTGTTTTCGTACTGTGACTTTTTCGTAAATAGTCACACTTTACATATAAAAGGTCTGATTGGTTCCAAGGCCCCCACTACGACCCCCTCAATGCTTTAAAAATGATACAAATGTACAGATTTTGTATAAATATCTGTTGTTATAAAATGTAGATTTATATTTTAGTGGGTCCAGGCTAATGTGGGTGTCTGGGACAGAAGAGTTGATCCAGGTCTGGGTGAGAATGAGGATGAATCAGTCTGGTGGATCATGTTTGGTATTTAAATCCAGCTTCAGGTAGTCCATTTTGTTTTCCAGTGAGCGTACGTTGGCGAGCAGGACTGATGGAAGCGGCGGTCTGAACGGGTTAGCTCTTAGCTTAGCTGTAAATCCACCGCCACTGATGCACTTCTACTTCCTCTGGCTACGCCTCCCATGTTTCTGGAGGTGGAGCCTCTGTGGGGATAGAACGGAACTGTTTACTATAGTACTGTACATACTGTACTGTATTTATGTTTCACTTTCTTTTCATAAATAGAATTTTCTTTCATATTCAGAGATGAACATTTGAGGGAAATGTTTTTCGTAACTTGGATCATTTGTTAGCTGGGTCTGTGGTTTTCTGACATTATGGGAACCAAAATTCAGGTCCCCACAAGGGTTAAATATTAATGTAGGTCCCCACAAGTAAAATATAAATATGCGAAAAATACACTGCTGATGTACGAAATCCCAATTTCCACTGTGGAGGGTTTTGAGAGGAGGATAAGACAGTGCCTGCGCCGGTGGCTGGGTCTTCCACGGAGTCTAAGTAGCATGTTTGGGAATAACATCAAGCTCCAGCTTCCCTTCAGCAGTGTGGTAGAAGAGTTCAAGGTGTTCTGGACTAGAGAGGTCCTGCTCTACAGGAACTCGGCTGACACCAGAGTAGCTTCAGCAGGCATGGAGGTGCGGACAGGAAAGAAGTGGCGTGTCCAGGAGGCAGTAGAAAGGGTGGAAGCTAGACTGTGGCACAACACCCTTGTGGGCACATTGGTAGTCAGTCAAGCTGGTTTGGGTAGCAACCCAAAACCATGCTTCATTAAAGCCACAGGAAAGGTACAGCGAAGGCTCATACAGGAGGAGGTCTGTGCTGAAGTTAAAGAGTCTCACCTCAGTAGAGTGGCGGGTATGAGTAAACAGGGGGCCTGGACCAAATGGGAGAATACAGCTGGGCACAAGATCACCTGGACTGAACTCTGGAAGGCGGAGCCACACCATTTCAAGTTCATGGTCCAGTCGGTCTATGACGTACTCCCAAGCCCTGCTAACCTCTGCACCTGGGGCCTGTTGGACTCACCTGCCTGCCAGCTCTGCCAGAACAGAGGATCGGATCACTCAAACACATCCTCAGCTGCTGCCCAAAGGCGTTGGGTGATGGGAGGTATCATTGGCGGCATGACCAGGTCTTGCGGACAATAGCAGACACCATCTGTGCTGGCATTAACAGCAGCAAGCATCAGCCACCTGCTAAGGGAACCATCGCCTTTGTCCGGGCAGGGGAGAAACCTCAACCCTCCAAGAGGACTCGGGGGCCTGTCATCATTTAGGCAACAACGCTCCGGCCAGACATAGTGCTGATGTCCACTTCCAGCAAGCAGCTGGTACTCCTCGATCCACTCTACCAACTGAGCGGCTGTGGCTCAGTTGTTAGAGTGGGTCGCCCAATGACCGAGAGGTTGGCGGTTCGCGTCCCAGCTCTGGCTGTCCACATGTCGAAGTGTCCTTGGGCAAGACACTGAACCCTGACTTAGGCCCCCAGTAAGACTGACCTTAGACCTTAGAAACCTACTGTGTGTGTGTGTGTGTGAATGTGAGGCTAATGTAAAGTGCTTTAAGCACCATGAAGCACCATGAAGGTGGAAGGTGGAAAAGTGGAAAAGAACTATATAAGTGCAGTCCATTTACCATTTACTGTTCCTTGGGAGGAAAGGATGGCAGGAAATAGACGAGGGCAAAATACGCAGATCTAGTTGCTGACTGCCGAAGGAATGGGTGGAGGGCTGCGAGCTTATCGAGATGGGCCGCAGAGGCTTTGCAGGCAAGTCCTTAGACCGGGACTTGGGGCTCCTTGGAATCCGCGGACTGCCCAGGAGGAAAGCAACCAGAACCATTTTAGAGATAGCTGAAAGGGTTTCATGGTGGCTCTGGTTGAGGGGGGGGCATGGCATAGTGTGCTACCTGGTCATAAGTTGGGGGATTGATCACCCCCAGCTGGGTCAGGGTGTCTGACCTAAGACCCGAATCACCTGATGATCCCAGGGGGGTCACTGAAGATGTGTCCAGGTTGCGCCATTAGGTGTATATTAGAACTGATTCATTTAATTTAAAAAAACATGTTTTCATTTCATTTCATTTGAATTCAAATTTTATTTGGAATATATATATTCAAATCTCGATTCACAGACCACGATGCGATTCACGCTTAAATTTGTGAACGATTCAGTTCAATCCGATTAGGTACAATTTGATCCAATTCAATTAAATTTGATTCAATAAAAATAGACAATTTAACAACAAGTACTTATTTTATTTTATGTTACTGAGAAGAAAAAGAAACAAATATAATTTCAAATCCATATAGACAATAGAGCAGGAACATAAACTGAAGTTTTATGAAGTTGTACCTGTAGATAAGTGATATTAATGATAATATACCCGTAGATAACTGATAATCTAGTTTTACTAATTTAACAGGTTTGTAAAACTCTGCTATTTAAAATACAAAACTTACTTCATAAGACAAAATAAAAGATAATAATGTCCTTAAGTTTAATTATTCCTGTAAATGGTAGAATACACTGAACATAGCACTGAGGTTAGACAGAAAATACTGTTTTTATTCTTTTGGAGGAAAATACACTGATCAACATAATCACTAATGAAATACTAATGTCACTGATTTGATAAAAAAAAAACCTGATGTTTATTGAAAGTTCCTAGGGTTTCTAAAAGTACAGTAGGAGCTAGAGCCTTTAGTTACCATGGTTACTGTCTTATGGAATCATCTTCCCTTTAATATTAAAGACACAGAAACAGTCTCTACATTTAAAATTAGGTTGAAAACATTCCTGTTTGAGAAAGACTATGGTCAGGTTAGTTAAAAATTATGTGACTCATATATCATGTATACATGATGTATGAGTCACAGTTCAGTCTAGGCTGCCCTAGGAGTTAGAATGCTGGGGGAAAAGAAAAATAAGTTTTTTCTTGCCGAGAAGGAGGGTCTAAGGACAGTGGATGCTTGGGACTTTTCATGTATCTCTGTAGTTGATTGTATTTTTGTAAAGCCCTGTGAGACGACTTTGTTGTGATTTAGGGCTTTATAAATAAAATTGAATTGAATTGATGCTGGTGTCTGGTTTACAGAGGGTCAAGGGTCACAGGTCAGGGTATACAGAGGGTCAGGGGTCACAGGTCAGGGTTTACAGAGGTATAAGACATGACAACAGGAGACTCACCAGGAATCCAGTCCAGGTGGACTGACTGAGTCCCCACTTTACAAACCCGTACCCGCGTACATTTGACCCATGATTAAATATTCTCTACCCAGGGGCTCAGTGTGTAGCTTTATTTTCAGTTTTAATTCATACAGTACCATGTTACGTGTTACCACTAAAGTCGTCATGTGTTTTGTAAATCTGTGGGCAGATATAAAGCTTCAAAATAAAACGGTCCAGCTGTGTGGGTCAACCACGGATCTGCAGTTCCGTCCATAAATATGCTTTTATTTTGTCACTTCCTGTTTACTACATTTGGCTGCATTTCCTTTAACTTTACCTCCATCTGTACCAAAAAAAAGCAGATAAACATCCAGTTGGAAGTTTTAACGTGTATACATTCATGAAAATAAATACTATGTCACTGTTCAGCTACTTGGTCATAGATATAAAGAACATTATTACAGATCACTTGTTGGACCTCAGGAAACCAATTCATTGCCATAAGTCTTGGGCATCGGACCGTTCATAGCGAGTTTTACAGATTCAGTGTCCGTGGACCGATTCAGTTGGATCTCAAACTACACAGAACGATAACGGATTCGAATCAGTTGATCTTTACACCCCTAATATATATATATATATATATATATATATATATATATATATATATATATATTAAAATGTGTTTCCACTCACTACCCAACGGCTAAAGCACCTCCAAGTGATGAGAAAAAAGTAGGTCCTCATGAGACATGGAAATTAGTATGTTTGTGTGTGTGTGTGTGTGTGTGTGTATGTATGTATTTGTGTGTGTGTGTGTGTGTGTATGTATGTATGTGTGTCTGTGTGTGTGTGCGTGTGTGTGTGTGTGACTCACGCAGTAAATACTCTGCAGCGTCCTGGTCGTAGTCAGCGTCATCTGGGAAATGATTGATCTGAGAACAAACACCACGTTTCAAACCTGGAGGAGGAGGAAGAGGAGGCGGAGTAGGAAGGGGAAGAGGAAGAGGAGAAAGACAAGACGGAGGAAGATGAGGAGCAGGAGGAAGAGGGAGAGAAGAAAAGAAATGAAAAACAAAGTTGATGATGAGAAAGGTGATGAAGATGAAGATGATGAAGGTGAGCAGTTGTAGTTGATGTGGGACAGATCTGGTCCAGTTTGTCCAAAACCCTGGGGATCACATGGATCCTGGTGACCCCCCTCACCTTCCAGACAGCAGATCCTCCACAGTCCAGAGTGGGTCAGTGCTCCAGGGTCTTTCTTGTCCTTGGTGTCTCCTCCTCCCTCAGGTCCAGAGGTGGAAGTGTTAGCGGTGCTGTTACAGATGAAGGCTCTAGCATACAGCCAGTAGTCTGTACCGATGGCCACCGTCATCAGAGCGAACGCTGCAAACGCACCCATGGTCGTTAACAACACCTGGATACCACGCTCACACCACACCAGGGCTGGGCGAGGAAGGAAACCCAGATCTGTGGACGAGAACCAGAACCAGTTAATACACGCTCTGACCCCAGGACCACTGTGGATACATATGTAGTTTACCACCACCAGAGGGATGAGCATGTGAGAGTGAGTGAATGAATAATGGATCAATAATGCACGTCTCTGGTGGGTGGATGGATGGATGGAATGGGTGGGCGGCAGTGACATGGCAGTGAGGTCTGTGGCAAATAAGGCACTGACTTTTTCTAAATCACATTTTCAAATCCACCAAATATTATGAGCTGAGCATTGGTGTTTTTTAAGGCTTCTTGGTAGGTTTTTTTAGGTCACTAAATCCCATGCTAGTCCAGACATTGTCACTGGTTGTGAACAGGAGACAGGGATAACAGAAAAGGTTGTTTGTTGTGGCACAGCCAATCTTTTGGTTTGTACCACTCAACCTGAAACCATGGCGTTATCTTCTGCCCAGTCCTTTGAACTACATCCTTTAGCTCTGGCGTCGCTCGTCCATTCTTTATCAAGTCCCGTTTTCCTTCAAAGTCCAACTTTGAAAATCCTTTGAGTTTAGCTATAACATCCTGATCCTCCATGGTTTTAGATGAAGCCAACAATAACACCACAACAACCATTGGTAACCTAGTAACCAGATAAAAGTGAGTTGATGTAGACCACGCCCTCTACTGAGGCAGAGTTACTGCCTGTCTCACCTCATGTCTGTTCACTTTTGTTTTATGTCAAATTGTTAACACTGCATAAGTGGAAAACATAGTTTAAAAAACACAACCCATTGTAAGGAAAGTGAGTCCATATAACAGACATATGTAAAGTGGATAAAAACCTCTTTCTACAGCTTTACGTTGTTGGCATGGACAGAGGAAGCACAAAGGTCACGACCTCCAACAGTTAACAAGGGATTGTTCAATCTGTGCTGAGGCATGGCTTGGAGCTGCCTCAGCACACTGCATATTCACTGCACATTCACTGCAGTTGAATAGGAAACAAACAAATACGACCATTTTGGTCACGAAAATGATTGAAAGCATTTGAATCATACAGACGTGATTTATAGCACAGACACTTGGACAAATATTTATTAGTATTATTTATATTGATCATAACTCATGATGGATTATGTCTGGAGAGACCCTGCCTCACCTGCCTCCTTTAACTGCATGTCTCTGGATGGATGGATGGATGGATGGATGGATGGATGGATGGATGGGTGGGTGGATGGATGGATGGATGGATGGATGGATGGGTGGGTGGATGGATGGATGGATGGACGGATGGGTGGGTGGATGGATGGGTGGATGGGTGGGTGGGTGGATGGATGGGTGGGTGGGTGGATGGGTGGGTGGATGGGTGGGTGGATGGGTGGGTGGATGGGTGGGTGGATGGGTGGGTTGATGGGTGGATGGGGGGATGAGTGGATGGATGGATGGATGGATGGATGGATGTCTAAAACTACTTTGGAGTATTGTTTTTATTATGTGTTATTTCATGTTGCATTATTCTGCTTTTTCATTGTCTCATTACTAGGGTGATGTTTGCCCCCTCCTCCATAGTCACCACAACAAGGGTTCAGACTAGGAATGGGTGGTACGAAAGGTATCATACCTTATGAGGTATTTTTTTGTCCATAGTAGAGGTTTTTGTCATACCGTTCTACCGTCCATCCATAGGTTACTTAAAAACAGACTAAAGTCACAGTTCAGTCTAAGCTGAACTCGGAGATAGAATGATGGAGGAAGTACAGACACTGAGTTCTTTCTGTCTCTCTCTCTCTCTCTCTCTCTCTCTCTCTCTCTTTTTGTCATTTTTATAACCTATCTGACATACCAAGTCTGTTCATGTCTAGTCACCTGGTGTCCCCTGGTGGCTCTCTTGACAGTGTCTGCATGGAAGCAATGGACGACAGGATCTCCAGTGACTTGCCTGTGCTGACCTGTGACCCCGGACCTCCTCACTCGCCTGTCTGGTGTCTGGACCAGCCCCCCCCCTACCCCGGACCTCCTCCCTCGCCTGTCTGGTGTCTGGACCAGCCCCCCCTCCTTCATTTATAAATGGACGTTCATCTATAGTCTGTCCGTCCATGGGAGTGGATCTGTCCTTCAATGTGGTTCTCCTCAAGATTTATTCTTTTTCCCACTGGGTTTGGAAGTTTTTTCTTGCCGAGAAGGAGGGTCTAAGGACATGGGGAGGGTCTAAGGACAGGGGGAGGGTCTTTTCATATATCTCTGTAGTTGATTTTGTTTTTGTAAAGTCCTGTGAGATGACTTTGAATGTGAATCCTATAGATTCACCAGCTGCCTTCTAAGAAGCAGCTAGCACCACAGTCTTCCTAGATGTTGTGTTAGCATTAGCAGCTAGCACCACAGTCTTCCTATATGTTGTGTTAGCATTAGCAGCTAGCACCACAGTCTTCCTAGATGTTGTGTTAGCATTAGCAGCTAGCACCACAGTCTTCCTAGATGTTGTGTTTGCAGAAACCTTTAGTTTAAATAAACTACAAATATAAAATATATAGTTTATGTCGTGTACTCTTGGTTATAATGGTATGTGATGACAACATGTTTACATTCAGGGCGCTACAATTTAATTTACAGGGTGTCTGAAAAGGGAGCTAACAAGCTAACAGCTAAAGTCAAGACAACAAAACAATTGTGCTGAACATTAACACCCTGCACCAGCCTTAATGACTGTATGTTACTGTCCGTCATGGTGTCTGGCTGTTGTTAGCAACTAAAATGACTGGGGGTGTGACCAGATCTCATGAGATGTAATTTTGTGAGATTTCTCGTCTCGTTAAAATTCTGTCTTGCGAGACTATTGACGATAACCTCGGCACTTTCAAATGGTTTGTTTGGCAGCATTTTGGGTTCGTGGCAGAAATGATGAATAGAAAGATAGTGAGTGATAAAACACTGTTGATATTCAGACTATGATGGTGACACATGGACAGTTCTGTCACCTCCTGCTACAGCACGCTTTCTCTCTCTCTCTCTCTCTCTCTCTCTCTCTTTCTCTCTCTCTCTCTGTTCCTATATGTCAGGAGAGCGTAAAACGTGTCTCTCCGTCTCTCTGTTTAAACTGGACATTATTTGGACCTCACTACCCAGCTGTTTCCCCGTGTTGTGGGCGTCGGGTGTGCACCCCCAGGAGTAAACACTGTCGTACATCACAGCTAATATGAGCACAATTACAGCAGCACCACAGCTCAGTATTCACTAACCTTTGACCTTTAACCACAGCTCAGTACTCACTAACCTTTGACCTTTAACCCTAACCACAGCACAGTACTCACTAACCTTTGACTTTTAACCACAGCTCAGTGCACCCTAACCTTTGACCTTTAACCCTAACCACAGCTCAGTACTCACTAACCTTTGACCTTTAACCCTAACCACAGCTCAGTGCTCACTAATCTTTGACCTTTAACTCTAACCACAGCTCAGTACTCACTGGCCTTTGACCTTTAACCCTAACCACAGCTCAGTACTCACTGACCTTTGACCTTTAACCCTAACCACAGCTCAGTACTCACTGACCTTTGACCTTTAACCCTAACCACAGCTCAGTACTCACTAACCTTTAAACCTAACCACAACTCAGTACTCACTAACCTTTGACCTTTAACCCTAACCACAGCTCAGTGCTCACTAATCTTTGACCTTTAACTCTAACCACAGCTCAGTACTCACTGACCTTTGACCTTTAACCCTAACCACAGCTCAGTACTCACTGACCTTTGACCTTTAACCCTAACCACAGCTCAGTACTCACTGACCTTTGACCTTTAACCCTAACCACAGCTCAGTACTCACTAACCTTTAAACCTAACCACAACTCAGTACTCACTAACCTTTGACCTTTAACCCTAACCACAGCTCAGTACTCACTAACCTTTGACCTTTAACCCTAACCACAGCTCAGTACTCACTAACCTTTGACCTTTAACCCTAACCACAGCTCAGTACTCAAATAAACAACTGCACCGACATAGAAAACACCAACAAACCAATACTGACAAACACATTCATACATGTCAAACAACAGATTTGATTTTGAAAAAAGGAGAAATATATTATTTTATTTATTTTATTTTAAGTTTTATAAATGTTTTTAACTTTTCTAACATTTTATTTCAGTAAATTATTTCAGTACAATAAAAGTCTGTAGTTTGTTCATATCATTTCTAATTTAGTTTCATTAAAATCTCATCTCGTCTTGTGAGCTGAGTGTCTCGTCACACCCCTAAAAATGACTGTTCACACTTACAAACTATTTCCTTAGCGATTTTGCTAACATTAGCATGCTAAGTGGTGTTACAGTGATTGCTAGCATTGAGATGTGTTGTTCTGAATATGAAGAAAGACACTAACAAACTGTCATCTATACTTTATTATTTATGTATCGTATCCTACAAAAGTGCTGCACCCTCATATATACCCTCTACCACCAGTGGCTCAAACTATAGCAGGATATACATTTTTGGACATACCATCCATCCATAGACACATCCCACACATCTGGTGACCTTCAGGAGTCATAAAACCAAAACCAGGTCTAGGACCAGAACCAGAACCAGGGCCCACCTCCACAAACCTTGTGGCTTTTCCCATAGCAAAAGAAATTTCAAAAATAAAGACAACCAGTGTTTTTTTTGTCCCTGAACCTGATCCAGCAGGAAGGGGATCTGTTCCATGTGGACCTGTAACCTGAACCGTGTGTTTGTGTGTGTGTGTGTGTGTGTGTGTGTGTGTGTGTGGGGTTACATCTGCTTTATCATCCTGGATCCATGTTTGGATCTGAGCCCAGTCCAGACCTAGACCGGACCCCCATTACAGTAAAACCTCCAGACATAGACCGGACTCCCATCACAGCAAAGCTCCAGACCTAGACCGGACCCCCATCACAGTAAAACCTCCAGACTTGGACCAGACCCCCCAGAACGTTCGTCTTCCATCTCATCTCTGCTTCCACACAAATGCCACCGTGGCACAATGGTTTCCATGGAAACGGGTTTTCTCTATGCAACAAGCTGATGGGTGAGACTGAACCGGTTTGGACCAGGTTTATGTTCATACCAGTTTGGACTAGGTTTATGTTTCGACCAGTTTGAACTAGACCCAGATAAAAAATGTAGTGTTGAACCATAGTGAAGTAACCTGGACCTGGTCCACATCTGGATGTGGTTCACACCTGGACCTGGGCCATATATATATATATATATATATATATATATATATATATATATATATATATATATATATATATATACATATATATGTAGTGTGTGTGTGTGTGTTGTTACCTGGGGGCATGTTTCTGCCTTTCGTCTCCATCTCGTCTTCTTCTTCTTCCTCTGGTGGTTTTTCTTTCTGTTCTTCTACTCAGTGGTTGATGATGTCTGCGTCTCCATCCAACGTTCACCCTCTGCTCCTCCTCTGCGTCTTCACTTTCACCACTCCTTTACCTTCACTCCTCCTGTCACTCCTTGGTCTCTGCTCCTAGAATTGTCATGGCTGAGATCTGAGCTACTGAGAAGGAAGAAAGAGGAGGAGGAGCATGAGAAAGACGAGGAGGAGGATGAAGAGCAGAGTAGAAGGAAAGAAGAGGATGATGATGATGATGAGGACAAGCAGAGAACAGACAGACGAGGACAGAAAAGAACTTCAATTCAATGTGTGCCTGGAGAAAAGCATCTACGACAAACAGGTTCTAATAACAAACACATGACATCATCAAAACAAACAGATAAACAAATTAATTAATTAATTAATTAATAAAGGAGGAAGAGCAGGAACCGATCCAATGTCCAGAACGTACGTCTGAAGGTGAAAATGCTGATGCTCTACCACTCACACATTTAAAGCAACAGAAAAGAACAGGAGACGCCACTGAGCGTGCTCAGTTCCATTACCATGGCAACAGTGAATTCCACTGTCTATGGCAGAGCTGGAGTGGGTGTGTGTGTGTGTTAATGTGTGTGTGTGTTAATGTGTGTGTGTGTATTAATGTGTGTGTGGATGTGTGTTAATGTGTGTTTGGGTGTGTGTTAAATTTGTGTTTGGGTGTGTGTTAATGTGTGTGTTGTG